>BMAV01003558.1:374612-385971 GCA_019973955.1 Trichonephila inaurata madagascariensis
CTTTTGATGTAACCAGCTCTCATAAAGATTTGATTTCCTTCTTTTTCACAATGAAATGTGATCCAGCATCACAATTATTAATAGAGCTTTTAGATTTTTTCTTGATTTCTATCTGAATATAAATGACTGATTAGAGCTTCTATAAAAATACAATTTTTTTTTTAGTTTTAATATTCCTATGTTAACAAAACATTCCTTTTATTTATTTATCATAGAATTCAGAGAGTTTATGAGCTCGAGCTATTTTTCGCTGTGGAATGTCGTATAAAGTAAATTTGGTTACTACGAAGAACTCGTATTGTTAATTATTGTAATCCCTTTGTTAACATTTTTTTTTACAAAGTTGCACCGTGTTTTTCTTAAGCCTCTTATAAAAATATGTCATGAACCATACGCGAGATGATAAATATTGCTGTTATTAAATAACATACTTTTAGATATATTTTATTAATTAAAGTACACATAATGTCGTATGTGACGAAGGAATCCCACATTAATTAATACAAATAATTAATCTAGTCTTAAATGACTATTTATTAACAAAGTTGAACCCAATAAGTGTGTTCAAACCATCATTTTAAGTTATTTTCCATTTATTTAATTTTTGTTGTTTATTATGTACAGTAGATTAAAATTAAATTATTAAAAACCTTTTAATTAACTTTAATAATTAGTTTGAGTTAACTCCTATGCGAATCACGTGTGTTTGCCTTAAATATAAATCAGTTACAGGTTTATGATTTTGAATATTTTAATAGTTATTCTAAAAATAAATTATTTTACGGCAATCATAAGTTTATTTTCTTTCTTTCTTTTTTTTTTTTTAATTTATTTTTTAAGAATTTTACTTACAATTTTCTATAACCGAGATTTTGACTATTTAAAAAAATATTATTATTATTTGCAAAAATAATTACGCGCGAGCAAAAATTCAAGAAATGTCTAGACGCGTAAGATTATAAAACAAGTTAAAAGATTTCTATTTTCAGATTATATTATTCTTTATTATTTTATGTTAATGTTAACATTTTTCCGCTCACAATCTGAATGAAAATTCATTTTTTTTCCCTTACACAATAAGACCTAATTCTTGTACATTAGGATTTGTATGACCTATCTCAAAACTTATATTATTATATAATGTACTTTTTTATAACTAGGAAAAAGCAGCTGTAGCGCACACAAGGGGTCCAAGGGTTCCCCCCCCCCTGCCTCCAAACACCCTTGATTTTTTTTCGAATGATTATATTCTTATGCAAAAGTTCGTAAAATAATTCCAAACAAAAGTAACAAAAATTAATTAATAATAGCTGAGTAATTTGTAATAATAAGTAAGTAATTTAATTAAGCATTTGTTATTAATAATTTATTTTTTATTAATGAATGTTAATTATTCATTAAATGATTTATGCTTTACTGTTTTATTGTTCCTGAAAATCGATAAAATCAAAATGAAATGTTTGGTGGCGATACAAGAATGGGGGACTTTCGACCCTCGACACTCCCTCTTGAATATATCTTGTGTGCGCCACTGAAAAAAAAAGATTAGTAGTGATTCTTGTGGAGGATGTTTTATTGTGAAGTTCTAAAATAGCTACCTGTCTTCGTGCATAAACAGGGCTGCGGTAGCCCAGTGGTCAAGGTATCGGATCATAGCAGGCATGTCATGAGTCGAGCCCAGTACCACTAAAGACCCGCCGTGTAGGGCAGCGATTTACGTTAAATCTGTCGAGAGCTGAAACGTCCTCCAGTTGGTGTGGTGTGGTAGTTAGAAGAGGGGGTTCCAGCTCAGGTGTCTTCCACGTCACTTGACCATAGTTCAAAATTACGTAGTCCGTAGCCAAAAGCCCTCGTTTAGCTTAACAGTGCGACGTTAATATTCACTCACCACTCATGCATAAACAACATACTTTACTGTTATTCTCTGGTATTGCTATGGCAACGGTAGCCTAGTGGATACGATTTTGAACTCGTGGCTAGGGTGTCGCGGTTTCGACCTCTAGTTCCACTGAAAGCAAGTTTTGTAGGGTGAGCTAATATGCATTAAATCTGTCGATACGCTATGTAATCTCTTTGTAGGGTGTAGTAGTTAGGAGACGGATTTGCCAGCTCATGGTTCGTTCTCGTCATTTGACAATCACCAGTAACCCTCGTTTTACTCTGTACTGTAACGTTAAAATAAGTTTCAATCACTAGTATTGTTATATTTATATTATTGTGTAGATCGGGGATCGTCGATTTTATGCCATCACTCCCAAAGAACAAAACAGTACATTTGAGAGCGATGAAATTTATTAAAAATATAAAATTCCTTAAAGCACAGAATATAACAGCAAAATTCGCATAATAAATTCCAAAAGGTTTTTAATTTTTGAAGTTTAAAGGTTAAGGTTTAAGGTTAAAAGTTTTTAATGGTTTAAAGATTACAGTAAAATATGACTCATTTTAGGAGAGCCACCACTGTTTATTGCCTGCTCGGCTACCTTCCAGTGTTTTCTAGAAAATTCATCTTACGACATAGATCGTAATATTAAAGTTTTCTCCAGTGATTTCCAGAAGCATCTATATGGTCATTGTGTCATTGAGAATTCAATGGAGAGCAAAAGGACTGTAACGTTGATTTTAATGTTCTATCTGATAAATGAAGAGTTCTTGGTATACGAATAAGTTTATTGATGACTAAACATAACTTCACAGCACTACACTCACACACACAAACATTTAAAGACTATTTACAGGGTTAAGAAGAAATATCGCTTTAAAGCGCTCTGCCCAAAGCATCATGCCTTTCATGTTAATTCAATCAGTTGCATCAGCGTTCTCTCCTAATAATTAAATGGTGCGTTACATATGTTTATTCTAGCAACTCTGAAGTCGCCAATTACGTTCGAAGGCGCCAACAGTCGTCAAGCCACTAAAAGGATCGCCAAAATGTCGCCGTCAAATTTGGTCATCTAAATTGATGCCAACTTGGCTTCATAGCCAATATTTCGCAAAGTTTCATTTGAAACGCCATTATAATGTAAGGAACGGAATTTCATGTGATCATTACAATTTTGATAGAAAAATAAAGGCAACAAAAATTATTGTTAATATACTAAACAACCAGATATGAAATATTTACACTATTTTAAAATAAAATTAAGCATTAATTACACAAAATTCGTGACAATATATATTTCATATTATATATTTCAAATATATATATATATTAATCAATATATATTTCCAAACTCTCAGTTAATGATAAAATTCCATACGTAGTATTTATTATACCAATGTTTCAATATTCTGCCGATAGGACAGCAGCTATCCAAATATCGAAAGAACCGCCGCTAACCATTCGTACTGCGACTAATGATAATTGATTTTTTCCGCTCTTACTCAGCTGTAAAGATAAAGCGCGTGGAATGCAGATGGTACAGAATATCGATGAAGACGTATTTCTTCATCCAGAACTTCATTTCCATCCTTTACGTGAGACCGGGAGATTTCAAGAAACTTTTCCTCAAAAGATAAATCACTAGGAGTTAATGGGAGACGATTAGGACCACCCCGGGACTTTTAAGAGGCCCTCTACCTGGCTCCTTGAAATAGTCTAAAAGATAATTTAGTCTAAGAAAAGTAATATTTTACTGAAATATAGGATTCTGTACCGCGAGAGATGTTCTTAAATGACAAATTGAGTTCTAGATTTTTGAAAGTATGACGTAACGAATATAAATAAAGGAGAGAAATTCGTGTTTTGGGAGAATTTGTTATCCGGATTTATTCACATAGTATCAAACTCAATAATATACAATATTTATTAATAAATTATCCTAAAAAAGAAAGAGGATCTTATTAATCCATCGTTTCCACACTATTGAGCCCGCTCACTAGGAGGGCGTGATAACTCTACGAGGGGACAGAGAGCAAAATTATTAAATATTATTAAAAAGAAATATTAAGGTATCTCTCCGACTAAGTTAGGAACCGTGATTTTGAAAAAGCGCATAAATGGTTAATTTTCATGATATTTAGTATCACTTAGATTAGAATACATATATAAAATTGTTTTATGGATATTTTGACAAAAAGAATTATTTAAATACATTATTTTGGCAAAAAATTAACTTAGAATAAGCTTTTTTTCAAAATGTTTTCCTTTTAAAAAAAAATGATTCAAAAATAATAATATTTCTCTTATATAAAGTAGACTTCTCTAGAGAGTTCGAAAAAGGATTTTTGAAAAATTCACAATATTTTCAGAATTACAAACAATTGAAATAATTTTCGGAGTTTCTTTCTTAAAATTGCTTCCCTCTGTTGTCGTAAAACATGGATAAACCCCCTTCTAAGTTGTATATTTCAAAAATTCTAGTTTAACCTCTGTAGAGAGATTCTGAGCTATATACAGACAAGATATTATTATAATAGAAGCATTTTTCACAAAAGGAGAATATTTTGAAAATGAGTCATTCTATGTTAATTTTTGTCAAAATAGTGTAATTAAATAATTTTTTATTGTAATAATTTTCTTAAGACAGTTTTATATACATTTTCTAATCTGAGTGACACTAAATATCATAAATATTATCCATTATACGGTTTTGCAAAATCACGTTTCTGAAAGTAGTCGGATACCTTAATTTACTGAACGTAAACAAACAAAATATATTCTAACATAATAAGAAATAAATACGGATTTACACTGATAAAATACACTTATAAATGTATCAGTACTTCACAATGTACTATATAATTAATTTAAAAGTTACTAACTAAATAAAAGTAAGTTACAAAGAAGATTAATAATTACCTTTGACCCCATGGGCTTGTCATAAATAAAATTATATATAAAAATTTAGTATTGGATTTAAACCTTATTTAGTACATGTCATTTTACTTGAGTGACTTTCAATTTTTTTGGAGAAACAAATTGCTTTGTAAAAAAAAAAATATTTGCCTACGCTTCTGAATCAATGTTTAAGTAAAATTATTTTTTTTTTTAATCTTTGCCATTTTTGGTAGGAAAAAATTAAGCTCCCAGAAAGAAAAAAAAATTAATAAGGTAGAAAACTCGAAAGGTTGCTGTAAAAGTGAAGCAATTTTAAATATCTGAAATAAAGCATTATTTTAGTAAAATAACAATCAAAACTTTAAATGCATTTTATGAAGATTGCATTTGTTCTTGTCAAAGTTATGTTTCTTAAAACCTCATATCTCAAAAATTTAATATTGTATTTCTTTCATATTTTGTATATATTTTATTTGAAGTATAAGGCAATGTACTAAGAGTTTATAGCTCCAATATCAATATATATATATATATATATCATTGCCCTTATAAATGTGTTAAATGTGTTGTATAAAAATAATTTAATTATACACAGAGTATTTAGAATTTCGGTATAATTTTCATCAGTTTTTCCTAAAATACCTCATTTTAATAATCCTTAGTCCTGATCGGTGTTTCGCATTAATTTAAATCATAAACAAAAACAAAATACATAAAATTACTTTACTAATCGTATGGCATTTTAGGATATATGTCAAACGGCTGCCGTTTTTGCTTGAACCTTTTCAACTGAGGAAAAATATGTTTCCTTTAAGCAAGATTTAACTGTAAGAAATAAAAAAAAGTCGCATGGCGCCATATTTGGTGAATAAGGAGGATGTCCCATCACAGTAATGTTTTTGCTGTTAAAAAACTGCTTAACAGATAGGGCCGTGTAAGCGGGTGCATTGTTTTGTTGCAACAGCCAGCCATCACACCCAAATTCTGACCTTTTTTTTATTTCTTATTTTTTTCACGAAGTCTTTTTAATACTTCAATGTAGTGATGTTTAATGTAGTGATGGGAGTGGAAACCCTCTTATATCACGAATTTTGACAATGTTTTGGGCCGTAATCACTGATTATGTGTGCCCGGCAGGTTCATCATCTTCCACATTGACCCTTCTTTCTGAAAATCATCTTATACCATTCAAACACATAAGCATGAGAACAAGCTTCACCTTTTTAAGCACTGGTGAAAATTTGAAATGTTTTTGTGACTGATTTCTTAAGTTTCATGAGAAACTAGATGTTGATTCGACATTTTTACGGCAGAATGCAGTTGAACGTGTCCAGACAATGACGCAGTACTCCCATATGACTGGATCGATTAAGGTGAAACTGGCCACATGGATAGAGGATGTGTGTGGGATGACGTCATGAAAACAGTTGTTGTCAACTCTACTCTTTTTCAGGCTACACACTTAGTGTCTTTTTTGTGTGTCAGATCTTGTATGTGCTTTCTAATATCTGAAACAAGAATTGCTTAGCCAGTTTCATATAACCTAAACGCAATTTTTCGTCTGATGTATCTTGGAATTTTTTTTGAATTACCTTATTTGTAACAAAGCTGCTTTTTCCTATCGTTCATAAGTCACAAACTCCAATACTGACTTAGTTTTTAATCGCGCAATTCAAGCTAGTACCATTATGCCACTGTGCTTCAAACCAGCAAACACATTTTCCCCCATTGTTTATTTCAGGAAGCTTCCCATACAGAAAATTTCCCTTTCTTTTTCCCTCATTAAGCTGAAGAAATGCCGGTGATTCTTTAGATTTGTGTCTAGAGCTTTTTCTCTCAGATGAAATGGGTGAATACAATTTGCGGAAAACGCTAATGATATCATTTTTTCCAATTCCGTTTATTCTAGAGCATAATTTAGTATCTTTCTTGGGTATGGATGTTGCGACGACTTCAACTCCGCTCGTACCTAAATAGAAAATTTGACCCGTTAAATTGGAATAACAGTGTGATCGGTAGGGAAATTGTTATTTGAATTACACGACCGTTGACTTTTTTTTATCTCAGATTCTTCAGGAAACATTATTTTAAAGCTAAAAAAATAAAATACAGACAAATTGAAAACATGGAGAAGTATAAATTATTTTTTTAAAAAAAAACTTGAACCCTGTGTCTTGAGGCGCTTAAAATAGAAGATTACACTGGAAAGTATCTAATCAGAGAAACATTTACTTTTGTTGTATATACTTAGTTGCTTTATACGAGTAGAACTGAGTTTATTTTCTTGCTTAGTTGGCTTTTGAATTGCTTAAGAGAAATAGCAGCGCTTTATTTTAATTGATTCGATTTCCTTCCACACATACATGTTCTATAAAACTCCATCTCCACATAATGTTCTTAAATCCCACATAAATTTTTCTACTGTAAATTAGCTTTCTTATTATTGAAAATGAAAGTTAAGATACTACCTCGACTTTGTGGGGGGGAGACATATATTGGAAATTAAATAAACTCTCACGTTTTAAAATTATTTAAGTTGAGAATATTCTTGAATGAAAATAAAATTTTGTAATTGATAGGAATTATTAAACAATTTTGTTTATTTTTTTAACAAGGAATTCATTCTTGTCGCTGTAACTATCAATATCTATTCTCCTAATGCTCTCTGAGTCACATTAGATCAAATTTTACGTCACTTATACATCTCAACTTTCCAGTGTTTTAGCAAGTGTACTAATAAGAAAGACATTATGTACATTATTCACGATTCTCAATAGCATTTAGAAGTTATGATTAAATTAAATTATTCAAGTTTACGTGTGTAACTATAATTATAATTGACACAAAATAGCCTTTGTTTCGTTTTAAGGAATCTATGAAAATGTACCCACGATTTGGAATTAATTCTATTATTAAATTGACAAATCTGAAATTAAAAACAAAAAAGGCCATTAAAACATTTTTTTAAAAATAATTGTTGATATTAAGATGAAAATTAACTTTATAGTTTTGTTTTCCGTTACGTATCAAAAACTTTTAAAACTGGAATTTACTTACTGATTACCATGGCAAAGATTAAATTATTACTAATTAACATATCAATGAAACCTAATCGTACTCTTGTTAAACATTGTAAATTTGTTAACATTTTGTTTTGCAATCCGTTTCTTGTGTTTGCCTTGACATTTAATACAGCAAAGTTATTTAAAAAAGGAATGGATTAAATGAAATTAAAAAAAAAAAACTTATTTCGCTGATTACAAAAGAATAGCGTTTTAGTTTGTGAATATTTGAATTTTAAATTCCTGTTCGATTGTTATTCCAATCCACGTCATCGTCCATAGTTTAAAAATTCTCATTTTGACGATTGTTGCAAATGTTAAACTCAGATAAGGACTTACCTTCCTATGTATTGGAATTATAGAAGTGCTTTTAATAGGAAAACATTAAGATGTATTGAAATTTAAATTTATTATTAATAAAAAATACAATTTATAAATGTTTACTAATAAATAGTTATCATTGTTTTTTGTCCAGTATACTTTTGCTACATTTTTAATGTAAATAATTTTCATATATTTACTTATCCTCTCCATTTATATTTTTATCATTTTGAATATTCAACTTTCATATACACAAATGTGATGCAAGTGTTATTTCTACAATTACTAGGCCATTTACTTTTGGAAAATTAGTAAATTACTGAGAAGAATTACATTAGAACAGGGGTGGGCCGGCTTTTCCAGGTTACGGGCTACTTCTAATTTTTTCAAGATGTTGCGGTCCACTCAGTGGCGTAAGTGTAGTGAGCTAAAAGAAAGTATACAATACAGTAAAACCTGCATTTTACAAATTTACCTATTTAGTGAACTTTTACCTGGAACTAAAAACATTTAACGATTTTCTTCGTAAAATTACCTCCAAATAGTGAAGTACATTTTTTATTCAACGAAATTTTCTCTTATGATTCAATTTTTTTTCTATCTTATTTTTTAAATCAGCGTATTTACTCAAATCTAATCCGCACTTTTTTCCCAATGTTAATACTACTGAAAATCGGACACGGCTTAGAATCGAAGAGAAAAAATTGTTGGATGGGGTATTTAGAGCAATTACAGCTTCATGCATATATTTAAAAATTTATAATACAGATAAAATAATTAATTATTCACATCTTTTATTAGGTTTTCTTTTAAATTTATTTAATTTCCGTGAAATTGGATGTCGATAAACCGTTTTAGATTATTTTTCAGCTGTCACAAAATCTCGTTGAGAATTTGGGACGCGGCTTACAATCGATGGTGGCTTAGGTTTGAATAAATACGATATTTCTGGACTTTCGTACGATGGAATGGTTATTAGGTCTTAGTGAAGGTGGTCACCCCAAAATCGCGATCGACTTAATGCCCACCCTGGCGTTAGAAAATAGAGAGCAAAATTCCATGTTTAAAAAAATTGACATTATAAAATTTCGTAACTGTGCTTTTTTCTTCTAGATCTGTAAAAATTTGTAATTTTACAGGAAAATAATAACGATGTATACTTAAATCAAGCTTACTTTAATGTATTATTATATTCTGAAATATATTTTATAACTTTTACCTATTGCATTATGTTATATGCTAAGTAAGAAACAATTTAAGAAATGACATGCAGTTGAAAATTAATAATTTTCTGTAAAAAATTGCATTTTATCAGAATTTAAGAAATTTATGAAATTTGTAAGAAAAGAAATCAGTAGAAATAAAATGGAAAAATGTTATGGATTATTTAGAAAAAGTTAAACGTGAAATTAAAATTGTTTTTAAATGACTAATGTTTATTTTTTTTTAAAAAAATGGGTACATTTTTTTAGTTTTTTATTTTACGGTATATATTAGTTGACATATTTTGATGATTTACTTTTCTATAAAATCTATTGAGTGTCTATGAAAACTTTCAATGAATTTTGGCTGATTTAATACTTAATTTGCTATTAGTTATAAATAACTTTATTGTTGTGAATAATAATGACTAAATAGTGTTTCTTTTTTTTACATTTCTAGGTAAGACTTTTATTTGGATGTGTCCTGATATTAGAATCATCAAAAGTGTAAGGTATTTTTTTATATAAATTTATTACTCATAAACTATTTTTCATAAAATAGAGAAAGAAGTTAACTCTAATGAATCAGAAACTTGACACAAAGAACTAAATGCGAATTAATTTAAATTTTGGGAAAAAAATAGAATTTATACTTCACATCTCTATATACAAATGTATAGTTAAGTTCGTCAATGCTCTTATTTTTCAATTTCAAAACAAATATATTTCAAGGTACTCCAAAGAATACACTTATAAATAACATTTAGAAAATAAGTGATAGATTTTCAAATTAAAAATAAGAATGTATGGTTTTGAAGTGTACAAGAGTTTTCTATGTAACTTATGTATGAATGTAACTATGTCTTATGAAGAACTGAAATATTCCTTGAATTTTCATCTGTTGTGTTAATGAATATATTGTATGCATTCTGAATAAAGCTCTATCTTCACTCAGTGGTGCACACAGGAATTTTTCAAGGAAGGGGGGGGGGGCCGGGGGCGGAAGTTCACCATTCTCGTATCATGCTCCGGTACGCTACCCAAAATATTCTTCTGATTTTGTTGATTTTGGGGAACAAAATCCGGTAAAAAATTAATTATTGAATAAATAATAAACATTCACATTAATAGAATTAATTATTAATAACAAATACTTTAGTGAATTTTACATACTATATACATGCCGCGTTGAATGTGGTGCCAACTTCTATAGTAGTCTTTGTCAATTCATCGGCATTAATCTTCATATTACTTCAGAATGCGAGATTTATAAGCAATCAATCGACCAAAAATATTTTACAAATATAGTATGTTTACATCTTAATGTAATCTTAACTGGGTATTTCTACAAAGTATCATTTTAGAAAAGTAGCGCTTCTTTATTGATGATACATTTTAAATACTTTCTTAAATGTAGCTGAAGTTACAATATATTTAAACAGTAATCGTAGATTAGTGTAGCTACTTAAAACTGTTTAATATTCATTCAGAAAAATGTAGAGAAAATATTTGTGAAAAAATGAAACAAAAAAAAAAGCTTCTGTCAGCGAAAGGAGCAAAATGTAACTAAAGCTTCTGTCAGCAAAAAGAATGAAATGTAATGAAATACCTAAGACGCTTTTGTCAGCAAAAATGGCTCAAATTTAAAGAAAAAAAAATTGCGATAATTTCGAAAAGTAATGAAAGGTTTCAGCAAGTAAAAATGTAATGAATAATACAAATACTTTCTTATGACTACAACATGCTTGAATAGGAACTGCATTAATACAAAATGCATCATTCATTTTTGAATTATAGGAACGAAAATAAAGCGCAGTCATGCGTATTCTTTTTATGGCAATCATACTTCACCGTCTTATTTCTTCTCAATTCAATCAAAACAAAAGTATTCGAATGATCGATTTCCAGTTACACAACCGTAACTGTAACCCAATCGATGGTTACACGAACCCTCAACGTTCCAACCATTAACTAAAAATAACCGCAGTTAGATT
>BMAV01003558.1:396493-515320 GCA_019973955.1 Trichonephila inaurata madagascariensis
GCATAGTTTTCACTATTTAGCTTCAATGATAATTAGAACTTCAATTATGTGGGCAAGTAGTGTAATTTTGAAATCAAAATTGAAATTTACAAAATAATATGTAGAGAATGCAATATACAATATAATAAACATTTAATAATTTATAATATATAAGATTTTTATGTATTTTTTGCAATAATGACATTTATATTATTAAGCCTTAAATACTAAAAATAATTGAATCAAAAAGATCATTTGAAAAATTAGTATACAGCAAATGTATTGTACATCAAAATTTTACAGGGCTTCTTAATGAGTTCACCAAATTATTACGCAGAAAAATACTGAAATAAGAAAAATAAAAGCTAATATATATATATATTTAAGCATTAAATCAAAGTTGCATTATATAATTTTTTATTTATTCAATAAAAATTGGGTATAAGATTTAGTTTTTACAAACTTCTCAATAACCAACGTCTCTTTCAAAATTCGTATTAATGATAAAATATAGTTGTTTCTTTTTTAAATAAATCCTTACTATAGAATTCAATAATAATATAAATATTATGTTATATTATAGAATATTTGATACAAAAACCCCTATAAAGATTTATGATTATGCGTATGTACTAATTGCAATTAAATTACATTTATTTATACATTTGTATAACTTGTAATTCATTCTAATAATTTTAGTGATGATATATATATATATCATCACTAATTTCAGTAACTTTAAATTCTCGGATCCAATCCTTCAGAACAACTGCTTTATTATTTTAACTAGCTACCCGCCTAACATTCCATTCACCCACCCGGATCATATAATTTCCCGCTGAGTATAAATAGCTAGATCTTTGGAAATCTCCCGCCCTTCAGTACTTGGTCCTTTCACCATGTAGTCGGCATCAGCGCGTAGTATCATCCATTCCCTGTGTTTATTGCTTAAGATGTGAATGTTTTTATGTCTCACCATGCTTAATAAACAAGGTTTCCTGTCACAAAGGACTGCCTCATTAATTCCATCAATATAGAACATCAAACACCTAAAATATGATGAACCTTACATCAATCATTACCAGTGGCCACGCCCCTTACAGTAATACCATCCACTCGCCACGTCTTAGCAGTTATCATTACTATACTCACAAGAAATATTATTGGAATGTTTCATGAATATATATGAAATATTCCTACAGTATTTCTACATTTTTGACAACCAACCAGTTTATAGCATACCAAATTTGATTGTCATCTCTCTTGGCATCTATCTTTGCTTGCTGGTTTAAAAGATGCGTTTATGTATAATCTGAATTTTTAACTCAGTGAATAGTAGCTTCCCATTAATTTCAAGACTCTTAACTCTCTTGGAAAAAGCTCTGTGAGTAACATTATTTTTTTAGTAATTTTCTGCTCTAAAATTTTAAGAGAATTTGTTGCAGAAGAGTAATCAGTAGTTTTCTCATTTTTTCTGATATTTTCTGTGAGTTTTTATACACTTTAATTTTCTATTTATTTTATTTGGTTTTTCCTACCGAGTTGCAAAGGGGGAAGGTTGGCACCTTCAAACTAATTTAACCCCACTTATACTGTCCTAAGTCCAAAATTACTTTTTGATTCGCTAGGTTATTTTGTGCATTTCCTTTTTTGTATTTTTCTATGAATTATATCTTCATGTTTTTCTTTTATATTTTTATTACGTTATTTCTTGTTATGTTCATTATATACTATTTCTTGTTTTTGATATTTTACATAATTTTTTCTTATATTAATATAAACTGAAGTTATAATTTAAATTAGCTTAGTTCTAGTACATATAATGAATAAAACTCGTATGATTTATTTAAGAAAGAATTCTTTTCCATGGTTTATCTTGACATTCGATGTTTTTCGCATTTCTTTTTTTTTTTCTCTAAGCAAAACGTCGAAACAAACCATTCATATTTCGGTATTAATTAAGGTGGAAAGCGTTTACTTTCTGTGAAGAAAGATTATTTTGCCTTTGAGGTTTTTCGTAATTAGTTGAGTTCTGCGTTTGAACAAAAAAAAGGAAAGAAGAAAGAAATGGTTCTCTATATTTTATTTTTATTTTTATTAATTTTTTTTTTGTGTGGAATTTGTTAACTCTGCTGAAAGAAATGTAGAGAAAGTGTAATTGAAGCTTTTTCTCCAATTTTTACAAAAATACCAGCTGATAAATTTTGCAGAATGCAATCTGGAAAAAGTATTAGAATTATTTCAGTTTTTATTTGCAAAGGGAGTTGCAGTAAAAGTAAAAAAAAAATATCTCATGTAACAGTAAAATTTATTTTTAGATTGATTCAAAGTCATAATTATGTTAAAATTAGTTTCTTTTTTTTCTTCTTTTTTTTTTAAAAAAAAAGAAACTGTGCGTTACCTAATTAACATAACTATACATTAAACTCATTTACAGATGACAATTTATTCGGCGATTATCTATTTGTACGTTTATTTCTTTTATAAAAAATATAAATTCTCTTTCTCAAATCCCATTTTTTTTTCAAGATTTTTTTTTTCTTTCAGTAATGAAAACCATGCAAACGCATTTCTGTGTATATTCCCGCCTTCTTCGTTCCTTTTTTTTTTAAATGAACAAAAAAAAAATTGGAAAAAAAACCCACCAGATTTAGGAAGGTGGGAGCTTAAGGGATTACTTTTTCAGAATTTTTTTAATGTTTTTTTCCCCCTGTTCCTAAAACATTTCTCAAAAAGAACTAGTTAGCCGAGAGATACACTTGTTATTGAGTGTTTATCAAGATAATCGGATTTTCGTATTGGTTGAGACATTTGAGGACTGTCAACCAATTAGAGCATTGAGGCATTCAAATTTTTTCTATATAATCTTATTTAAAGTACTTCCTAATTAAGTTTATTTTGGTACGTTATTTGTGAGTCTATTTTATAACAGATTTATTCATTTTCAACAACGAGTTTTCTAAGCTGTTTATCTGATATATCGCATGTGTTTAAATCCTTTGAGATTATTAAATACTTCCATGAATTTACACAGATGTATATGCAGTCGAACCTCTAATTAACAAACCTCTATATATTTCGAATTTTTCTATATAGCGAACTTTTCCTTTTGTGATTCAATTTTTATTCTCCCTTTTTTTTAAAGTATTTCTGAAAAAATGTCAAGTTATTCTCTCTTTAACACATTTTATGGTGGTAAAAAACCTTGAACTGTGGTTTTATTAGATCCTAACTCGCTGTGAGCAATAGCGTTCTGGAAGTTCCATCCAAGAAGTGCAACCTTTAATCACCATTACCCAGTTCACTAGAAACAGCTTCGATATCCTCTTTCACCCTCAGTGGATTTGTCCCGTGTCCCCGTGTTCTAATTATAAAATAATGTATGTTTAATATTACTTGTATGCTTTAAACTATAAAATGTCCTTAAAATTCATTAATTTTAGTGTAAAATTATTTTCTTAATATCGAAAATACAGTAAATTCTTCGGCATTCTTTTTTCTTCTTTTCCTTGCAGTTTGTCTATCTTTCTTTCTTTTTTGATGGGTACGATGTATAAAATAAACATATATTAGTTTAAAAAATGTGTGAATAATTAGTTTTTTAATATATAGTGTTTATGAATTTAAAATTTGTTTTATGTGGCTTATAAAGTATATTAAAAGATGAACCTCTATATAACGAATTTTCCATATAACGAACTTTTTTCCGGGATTTAGCGACTTCGTTATATTGAGGTCCGACTGTATATTCAAAATCTAACTGGGGTAATAATTTTTGTTTTTGAAATATCCTTTTATACTCTATTTTTGCAATAAGTTATTGAGAATTTTCGTAATATCGAGCAATTTACAGATTTTACTGATGCTATCTCACTTGCCAATTTCACATGAAAAGTGTTTTCAGAGTCCAGTTAGTCTTAACAACCGACTTTTCTTGATTAAAATCAGGACACCAACCCGCAATCCTCTGAAGTTAAAACTTTTGAAATTAATGGGAATATAAAGGTCAATATCCGTTAAAGTTTTAGATTTGTGATTTTATACGAAGTGTATCTAATATATATCCTTACTAATATTACAAACATGAATGTTTGTGTGGATGTTTGATACTCTTTCACGCAAAAACAACTGAATGGATTTTAATGAAACTTTACAATAATATAGCTTATACATCAGAATAACACATAGGATATAATTTATAAAGGTATCTTGTGAAGTGTCCATAATAAAACTATAATTGTCAAGAAAGTAGGAAACAATTCTGCCACCTACAAAAAAGCCCGTGCCAGCATATATCTATTTTTTATGTGTGAAGCAAACTTTTCATTTTGTTTTGTCTACGTCAGGTGCCAGGAACTGCGAAAAGCTTGAACAGGTGGTGTGTGAGGCTTATTACAATTTTAACATAAAATAAATGCAACAAAAAGTAATATTAACTTATCACTCTTCCAGGTATAAATTATTTTTACTATTTTAAGCATTCATTACACAAAATTTTAAACAATGCGCTACTTTTGCTGAACAGAGATCAGCTTAGGAAGGTGTTTTCAAAAATCAAACAACAAGAGAGTTGCGGGAAGTTAGAGATAAAAAAAAATCCTTTTTATCAGCTATTGGGTCCACAGACTTAAAATTTAACAAACAGGGTTTTTTTTGTTCAGCTGAGATATGCAAAAAGCTTTTTTTTTATTTAATTTGCAATTCACGTAAAATCAACTCATTAGAAACTTCTTTTTTCTTCAACCTGTCTTGTTTAATTTTGCAATTCACCCGTGGGAAGAATGGGTACAACAGCTAGTTTTAAATAATTTTTTGTTAACTGAATTTGAAAACTACATAGCATTCTTACTAAAACAGCTTTTCTTAAACTGTGGGGGCGTGGTAACCCTATGTGGGAGGCATACGCCTATAGAAAAGTCAAAAATAAAATAGTATTTAAAACTTGTTAATTTACTAAGAGGAAGCAAAACAAAATACATCCTGATATAATAAAAAATTAACCATACATTTACCATGATATATACAACACTTATAAATGTGTGTATCAGTATATATATATATATATAATTCATGTATCAATATTAAGTTAAAACAAGTTTAATTAATATTAGCGACTTCCATGGCCTTATATGCAAAATTGTATACAAAATATTTATACTTATCCAGATAATTTATATAGTTTATAATTAAGGTCGTATTATAGTTTTAGCATAAAAGTAAATTATTACTGCATTCAATATACTGTCATTGCAGGAGGGGAGTATTAAAAATTATGCTTGAAAATCTTGTCGCATTTATTGAAAATTCAAGAAACACTGCACTATAGGGTTACTTGACTTCTCCTCGAAAATATTTACTGGTCAAAATATGTCAATCAGAATATTTGTTAACTCGACATTTTAGAGGCAAATTCCTTTACAAATATGTCTATAAATGCTGTGTAAGTTTGTATAAATTGCAATACATTTATTGTCATCGCGTCTTAGCAGAGCTATTTAAAAATTCTTATGGATTTAAAAACAAAACAAGCACTTTCATAGTTAACTAGGATTTCTTTCTACTTAAAATAAAAAACTAAATTTATTTTTTTTAAATTTCCGTTTTTAATTTTTAGTATTAAATACCACATCTCATTAAAAAATTGCTATATGCATGCATCATGTCAAAAAATACTTGTAGGTGTATACAGAAAAATGTTTACTACAAATTCTTGAAAACAATGTATCGCACATAGAATTTCAATACTTAATAGATGAATGATGAAAAAATTCTTAAAGGAACGAGTTTTTTTTTTAAAAAAACTTTTTATTCTGTAAGCATCGTGTAATTTTATTAATAGAAAATATCGATTAAAAGAGTAATTTCTTGAACTTCTTTTATTTGGAGTACTGGAAGAATCTTATAAGAAAGAAAAGTTGGTAATTCTGCTTGGGAACTTCGAAGCCCAATCTTTTTCCCCCCTCTGTAACTATAGTAATCAATCATCTGGCTGAGGTAAGTGGTCAAAAAAATTCTTAGAAAATATAATAGATATATAAATAAAATAAGCTAGATTTCTTAAAAATGATTTTTTTTTTCAACTTTATTTCTTAATGTAATCAAACGTACCATAAACGAAGTAAATTTTATGTAATTTTTATGAATTACTTGAAATCTCTCTCTGCACTATCTTTTATATGACATAATGTAGATTAATGTGAAAAAAAGTCTTATATATGCTAATGAAGCTTATGAGTAATGTTTAAAGATAATGATAAATGTGTTGCTAGAGTGATCTTTTTTTTTAAAAAAAAATTTAGAAAGTTTTTAGTAAAATGTACAAAACCTAAACTACATTTATTTCTTATTATTTAACTAACATTTTTATATAACATCCTATTACATTATCTTTTTGTCTAAATCAGGAGGGAGGGAGAGATTTTTCAAGGGTTTTTAATTTTCAAGGGTCATAATTTATGATTATATTTTAACCATTTCATACTTTTCTGAAGCCTCATTCCTTTAAAAATAAGATGTAAAAGATTCGAATTATTTAATTTAAATTTAAAAGAATTATACCTGTTTGAAAATTGTTTATATTTTCAGCCCTCTAGAGAAATTTAATACCCCTAAGACCCAATAATAACTGCAATGACAAAAAAGTTTCTAAGATAAATAAAATTTTATAAAAGTAATAAATTCTGTATAAGGAAAAATAAATGATTTTAAAGTAAGGGAAAGCGTTTGAGATAAAAAGGAAGGAAATATTAATTTTAACCGAAACTACCGAATTGAGAACTTGGATGTTATTTAAAATTTCTGAAAGTTTGAATTACAATCAATCATGACCATTTTGAACAGTCATACAAATGAACGTGCGAGGTCCTCAATTATTTTATATGTTGCTTGCTATATTTATTTATTTTTCTGTTAAATATTATTTGTTATAGTATCATATAAAGTAAAATACTTTCTTAAAAATTCTCTTAGATCTAAATTTCTTGATATTTAATTTATTCATAATCGAAGCTGTAGGGAAATTTATATTGGAAAACTAAAATAATAAAAAAAAATTCAAATCCGATTTAAATCTAAAAAAAGAAATATAAGTGTTCAGGAGAATGCTAATAATTAATATTATAAAACTTCATTCCTTCTTTAGTGACACGACAGCCCAGGGTGGGTCTTGGCCTTCTCAAGAAGCCTTTTCTAGGTCAGCCTTCATCCTGCCAGTGTTCTCCTATTCCTAGTTCTTAAAACTAGGAGATTATTTTCTAGGCCATCTATCCATCTGAGATTGACCCTGCTCTTTCTTCGTGTGCCAATTGGTTGAGCATTGAAGACTTTTTTAGCGGTGCGGTCTTCGTTCATTCTGATAATGTGACCTGTCCATTTAATTCGTTGTATTTTAACGAAGTTAACAATGTGTCAGATTCCTTAAATGATCAATACAGCTCTCAGTTTGATCTTCTTCGCCATGTTCCATTTTCCTGAATTCCTCCAAAGATGTATCTTAAAAATCTTCCTTTCGTGGATATTTATCATGTTCTCATCTGTTCGAGACATGGACCAAGTTTCACATGCATAAGTTAATACTGATCTTAAAAGACTTTTTATGCATTAGAGCCTTTGTTTTTCTTTTGATTAAATTTGATTTCATATATTTTCGTATTCCATTAAGACATATATTAGCCACTGTAATTTTCTTTTGGATTTCAGTAGTACAATCATTTCTATTTATAATTTCTGAACCTAAATAAGTGAAGCTGTGAGCAATTTCAAAACTATACTCTTCAATTTTAAAAGGGAATTGTAAAAAATTATATAGTACAAGGCATGTATTTGGTCTTATTCTCATTGATTTTCAGTCCCATTATGAGAGCTTCTTTCTAAAATTAAAATTATTTATAATAAATTCTTAATGTAAAAACACAAAAAGTTTGGCAGGCAATATGTTTTACATGAACGAAAAATAAATTTTAATTACGATGAAAATAATGTTGAAACAAATTTTCGTGGAGAGTGGGTGGTTAAATCTGACATGAGCTTTGTATATCCCATTAATTATTTTTTCCGCGACTTTTTTTTTGCAGATTTTAATTTATGTATCTTTACTCGAGACATATATAAAGTAATGACGTCAAAGTCAGAATTTGCGTGACTTAAATTTCTGATAAAATCTCAGACTGCATTGTATTGTTCATTATATCTCTACGTGATTTCTAAGACACTTTCAATTCAAGGCAATTTAAGTTTTCATAGTAGCTCATTAATTTAAAACGTGCGTATGACGAAAATTGTTTTTATTTTCCCTGTCTACTGTAAGCATTATTGTATATATAAGGAATTGTTCTGAATTCGTATCCTAGATTTGTTGAAATACGTGTGTGATATTCATCAACTGTAAACATGACTATATATACAGAGAGAAATTTTGAAATCGCATCAAAGAAACCATTTGTGATATTTTATATTATTATGATGTAAAGCATTATAACTATTTTACAATTAGTTTGATTTATAAAAACTTCCTTTAATTCTTTATTCAAGTTATTAAAAACTCGGTTAATTCAATAAATATGAATACATATTACCTATCGCTAAACCTGGCCGAAACATTTGAGCTGTAATTATTTATGTCGATATGTAAAAAACATTGGCTAAGTGTTTGCCTCATGTTTTTTTTTTTTTTTCATGGGTAGTCTCTTAAAAAAGTCTTTTAAACTTTATTTAACGGGCTACATATTGGCAACTAAACCTTTTCAGACAGGGCCCGAAATGTGAGAGTCATATTTTTGTGGCATCATCTAGTGGCGGTTCTTGCAACAAATTTAACGCTTGAATTATTTTTTAATTAAGCTCTCGTCCGATGCTAAATATTACCGTGATTTAATTTTGACATGAGTACCAGAGCCAAATTGTTACTCAAGTTATCTTTTACATGCAGCATAATCATAAGACAGACGTGCCTACTATTTTTGCATCCAGAAAATCTATTGACTCCAGCCGGGATCGAACCCACAATCTCAGACTTCCGAAGTGGGCATGCTACTTCTAAGCCACCGAGTTGACTACTCTTAATTTAAAACACAAAAGCTAATTTACTATCAGCATTCCTACTTTGAAGCAAACTCATATTATTTTTTAAAATCATTATTTACAGAAAAAAATGTTCCTCAATTATTCAGAAAATAATACAAATTATCCATTTATTTTTATTTTTGTGTAATGCTATAATCAACAACTCTGATATTAAAAACTGAAGTGTAACTAAAAAACAATTTCTTTTTCATTTTAATTGTTTATAATTTATGGCATTTACTTTTTTTAGAGCCTTCATATATTACTAGGGTAACTAATTGTACGATAGTTTGTTTCACTCTGAAGTCCCTAAAGTCTTAGAAAAACCCTTTTAAGTCTCAGAAATCCGTTCTGAAAAATCTCGCCCAGAACCTAACGAGGAAATAGATATAACAAATCACAAATAGAAATAAAATTCAGAGAAATTTATTGGTTGAATTGCTTAAATTGATAATGTGAAGATCAACACTCGCTATCCATTTACAAAGAATCGGTACACTCTTTTCATCTAATTCAATCAGAAGGACGCAAGCTACATGGTATTATCCTCAAAAGCGCACTATTTTAGATCAATTAGAACTTTACAATAGTTTTTCTAAAAGGTAAGAGAGATGGAAGCGATGGGAAAATTCGCCTTGCAATATTCGCCGACATGCAGCATTTCACTACTATACTTTTAACTCTACTTTAGTGTAAACTATATATAGTTATATTTTCATTTATAACAATTAAAATTTATAGTGCCACCCAAACGGTATGGTGGTTAGTAAAGCTGACTGTTGTGCCATTCATCCTGGGAAGTTAGGGATGTTTATAAAAGTATAATGGTATGAAGACATTGTAAATATTCGGCGAGCCGAAAGCCCCTCGAGTACTTAGTGGACAAGTCCCCTTGAGACTATCTCCCAGGAAGAGTTCCCTTAACATTAGGGTACAGCAAAACATAAACGTACTGGAAGTACAAAGCTGCAGCTAACGGCAGACATAAATTTTGCCCTTATCCTGGATGAATTTCGGGAATTTCAATCTGACATCGTAGATCAGGTGGCATTAGAAACAACAATCAAATTTGTAATAACACCAAAAAAATATCCCACGTTAGTTTTAAGTGGGTAATTATGGGTGATAATTCTAACACAAGTTACTGCGACTCATTTTCAAATTTTTGAGTCAATTCGTATATTATATTCCAAATTATAAAATGATAGTGTTAATTCTTGCAAAATGGGAATGAACTCTGTATTAAAATTCCTAGGCATTAAAATGATAAAATAACATTAAACGATGACTCGTTAGCACATTTTTAAACATTAATTATGTTTAGAAAACAAAACTTCATCAATTACCACTAAGGCATCACAATTATTACTGTAAGAATTTTTATCTTAAATCTATATCATCATCATCATCATATCAATAGAAATACAGATTGAAGATCTGTTCACAATAACTGGAACATAAGCAATCATCGCTATTACAGCTATCTAAGTATAGAGTCAATCATTACTGTCATTTATTTTTCTACGTTTTTTTTACTCATATGTTTCATTTGTTCGAAATGTATAAAGGTGATTTCCCCTGCTGCGATACTTGTTGGGTTACTATAGCAACATATTTCCTGTTCAACATTGCATTGTAAGAATTTCTATATTTTTTTGCGTTCTCTGTGACAATAAAAATACATGGCATAGAAATGCACTGTGGGATAGAAAATCACCGTGATAAGGACAAGGAAAATGTTAGATTTAAATTCTAAACAATATGTTATTATGAATGTGAAGTAAATTATGTATTAGTAAATATTGCTACTTTTTTTCATACTTTTACTTATTTTACAGATATTATTGATACTTTTTATTCCCGCAATATTATAAAAAAAATTTCAAGCTCCAAATCACAAGAGGATTCAATTTTATCATGAAAGAAGTATTGAGTTTTAAAAATTTTTAAATTAAATTAATTTAAATTAAACATATTTGAATATATTTTCTTGGTGTTTTTAAATTATAAAGAGATATAAAAAAAAGCTTAGTATAAAGGAGAAATTCAACTATTAAAAACTGGATCTTTGCAAAAATGCAAATGGTATAATTTATATTTTAATTATTATTTATATTAATTTAGGTCTAAAAGCTTCACTTACGACTTTCTCATGCTTTTTGCTACACTTACATGCAAATAAATAAAAAAATATGCACGTATTAAATCAAGAAGTGAATTTAAATATTACATTATGTCTTCTTCTGAAACTTATTATTTATTTATTTGATTTACCAGAAACGTTAAGGTATCCGACTACGTTCGGAACTGTGATTTTAAGAAAGATCATACATGGATAATTTTCATGATATTTAGTGTCACTTAGATTAGAATACATGTATAGAATTGTTTTAAGGACATTTTGACTAAAAAATTATTTAAATACTATATTTCGGCAAAAAATTAACTTAAAATATTTTTTTTCCAAATGTTCTCCTTTTGTGAAAAATGCTTCTATAATAATAAAAGTTTGCCTGTACAAAGCTCAGACCTCTGTACAGAGGCTCAACTAGAATTTTTGAAATATATAACTTAGAAGTGGGTTTATCCATATTTTACGACAACAGAGCGGTGCAATTTTAAGAAAAAAACTCCAATAATTATTTAAATTGGTGGTAACTCTGAAAATAATGTGAATTTTTCAAAATATCTAGTTGAGTCTCTGTAGAGAGGATTAAGTTATATACAGGCGAAATATATTATTATAATAGAAGCATTTTTCACAAAAGGAGAACATTTGGAAAAAAAAATTATTCTGTTAATTTTTTGCCAAAATATTGTATTTAAATAATTTTTTTGTCAAAATGTCCTTAAAATAATTTTATACATGTATTCTAATCTAAGTGACACTAAATATCATGGCAATTATCCATTTATGCGCCTTTTTAAAATCACTGTTCCGAACGTATTCGGACACCTTAAGATGTTACAATTTATGGAAAATTTTTCTTGTAATTATACATTTTATCCTCAGTTTTGGAACAATCTTTAAAAACTGAAAAATGCCCTTATATTTGTAGAATTGCAATGGCACGCATGTAAGATGACCAACTTTTTTTACAATGAAAAGCTGGACGAAAAAATTACAACGTAAACATATATATGAATTATTTTATTAATTCAAACAAAAGTAACCTAAGTACGCTTACGTCCATTTTAATTATTTACTTAAACAAATATTTTTTCCATTGAATGATTTTTTTTTTTGCCAACATATCATTTTTTAATAAATTAGAAATTTCAGAACAAGAAATATCCTTCATATTGAACTTTACGGTAAGTGCTACAACTGAAGTATTAACATTCAATCTTGATTTGTCATATGTCCTTTAATGGTTAAAAATTAAAAACCTCTTTCAACTGCTACATTAGTTCTAGGACGACATAACATAAATTCAACAAGAATAATTAAATTTTTATATGGAATGTGTTCATTTCAGAAGTGGTTGAATACATTATCACTCATCTTTTAACAATTTCAGCATGCTGATTTACCAATTGTTCCAGTTTATTAGAATTTAAGCATACATTCAAACTTCTAATTTCTTTAAACGGACAGTTGTCATCGATTTCATTATCAGACATTTCTTTCGATAAAAACTCAACACAATTAATAACATGACGATACAGCCTAATTTCAAATTCAATAAGGCTAGTGTCATTCCCGGTGGAGTTTGTGAAGATGGATATTCCAGCGAATATTGTAGCATAACATTCTCCTGATGTGATCACCATCGTCGCTGCCAAGAGAGCAGCCAAATAAATTTATTACGGCATCACGAAACCCCTTTCTTATACAGGGTGGTCCCAAAGTCATGGTACAAAATTTAAGGGTAGATACAGAGCATTTCGTGCATGTAACAATCATTTATTTTATAGGAATGTATGGACACAAGTGACGCTGTGTGGCACAAACAGGGGAAATAAAAGAAAAGAGAGGTGGAATTATCGTTTGGTTTTGTTGCCGGTTGGCAGTAGATGTCTCGCTGCCCTTCAACATGATGCATCTCAGTAGGAGAAAGCGTCATTCACAATTGTACTGAAACTTTACGTGTGCCGAAAATTTTCT
This sequence comes from Trichonephila inaurata madagascariensis, assembly GCA_019973955.1. NCBI lineage: Eukaryota > Metazoa > Arthropoda > Arachnida > Araneae > Nephilidae > Trichonephila > Trichonephila inaurata. Next base: position 409,641 of record BMAV01003558.1, read on the forward strand.
TATCGTTAAGTAATTACATGGTCGGCCGTGCAACTGGTAACGGTAGAACTGCGCTGCGAATGTATCGCGCACAGTTTCCTGATCCATGAATGCTGAATCACAGAATTTTTCAGCGGTAACATCGTCAACTTCGAAAACGGTTCTTTAAACATCAACAGATACAATCTGGCCGACGAAGAGTCCAAATCTAGAAGAAAACATCTTGCACGTTGGGGTTTATAGACCAGAGTCAAGTACAAGAGCTGTTGCTGATCACGTAAGTTTAAGTTTGAAGAATGTTACACGAAAATCGCTTACACCTCTTCCATTTTCAGCGAATACAAGCTTTGAATCCGGCAGATAATTTTCTCCGACTGCCAGTTGTTGGTACGGAAATATGAGCTGCAACTGGAATTCATAGCTCATGCGCTGAACAGTTATTGTACGTACAGTTATTACGCTGAAGAGTTATTTCGCTTGTCAACAACGCTTTCAAAAAATACTTTTTCCTTTCGTCTCTTATTTTTTTTTTGTGTTTGTGCCTCACCGCGTCACTATATAATAAATGATAGTTACACACAATGTCTTGTACCTACCCTTAAAGTTTGTAGCATCAATTAAGGACCACACTCTATATATAGAGAAAAAATAATATTTGAATTACAATATTTTTTTTCAAAATATTGATTTCACAATATTTTTAAATACTTCTCCAATTTAACTAATCAATCATCATAATTAGAAGGAAAATGTTTTCGTTTTTCCATGAATGTGATTCAGACTTAAAACTATTTTTCTTTGGTAAATATATAACCCCTCACATAAAGGAATTCTTTATACAAAAGTTCGATTGAATGCTTCAAGCACTCAATTATTTCGAGCGAACTATATTCTTTTGTAAGCATGATGAAAACGGAAGAAGAAATGCGTTTTCTTTCTATTTCCATATATGGATTCTCAACAGTCGATGCATGTAGACTATTCTGATTTATCGAATTTGTACTTATCGCAAAAACTTTGCGTTAAAATGGAATTCAGCGGCATAGTTTGCGTGTGAAAACCTCCAATATTTGCACGAAATATAGAAATTTTAAGAACTTAAGAGATCTTTTTGTGTTTAAATCCTGTTATTTTAGTTGAATTCTTTTTTTTTCTTGTTGTTTTTCAATTACATTGTTAAGAAATTGCAAAACATAAAAAGTGTTCGATAAATACATTATGTTGGCTGTACGTTTAATATTTCAATTTTACTATCTTTGAATACTAAAATAAACTATTGTATTCTGTTTTTGTGCATGGCTGTGTTCGTTGTATTCATATTTAAAATTCTTCTAAAAGCTATGAATCACAATGTAATGATATTTAAATGTAGAAATTCAGACTATTTGTAGTATATTGTTGCTGTTCTCTTTCCTTTTATGTGTTTTGTGTATAACTTATTATTTTATTTTGCAATGAGTTAATTTGGATTTCAGCTGTCAGTTATCTATATAGAAGATATTTCGTATTTTATATTTATTTCTCTTATATATACTTGATTTTTAACACAAATTAGCCTTCGAATATAACGTCTTCAGAAGAATAAGCGTGTTCTAATATTAAGCTAATATTGAACACATGCTTGAACTAGTGTTAAATGCAGTTTCAAATACACTCTTCACACACTTAAGTTAAAATTAAACACACACTTCAGCCTGTCCTTGCTAATTTTAAGGTATCCGAATACGTTCGGAATCATGATTTTAAAATAGCGATTAAATGGATAATTTTCGTGATATTTAGTAACACTTAGATAATAGTTCACGTATAAAATTCTTTTAAGGATATTATTGCAATAAAAAAATTATTTAAATACAATAGTTTGGCAAAAAATTGACTTAGAATGACCTATTTTCAAAAAGTTCTTTTATGAAAAATTCTTCTATAATAATAATATTTTGCTTATTCTCCAGAGTGCCAGAACTAGGATTTTTGAAAACTTCACATTATTTTCAGAGTTACTACCAATTGGAAAAATTAGCAGCGTTTTTTTCTTAAAATTTTTCCCGTCTGTGTTATTAAAATATCGATAAATCCACTTCTAATTTATATATTTCAAAAATCCTTGTTCAGTCCCTCTGGAGAAGTACTTTATTTTAGCAAAATATTATTATTGTAGAAGCATTTTTCATAAAAAGGTGAAATCTTTGAGAAAAGAGGTCATTCTAAGTTACTTTTCCCCCAAAATATTGCATTTAAATAATTTTTTATTGTAATAATATTCTTAAAACAATGTTATACATGTATTCTAATATAAGTGACACTAAATATCATTAATATTATCCATTTATATGCTTTTGCAAAGTCCCGGTTCCGAACGTAGTCAGATAACTTAAACAAGAGATTTTACCTCAGTATATTAATTATTGGAGAGCATAAATAATTTAATATTAGCATTACATTCCACTTTTGGTTCCATAAGTGGCACGTTCTTCGTTTATTATGTGAACGTGGTAGCCTAGTGGACGTAATCACGAACTTGTAACTGGCATGTTATGAGTTTGTGTCCTAGTGCTACTGAAGACCTGCCATGTAGAGAAGCTGATGCACGTTAAATCTGTAGAGACTCAGGGTTCCCCGTTGGTGTGGAAGTTCAAAGATAGAATATGATCTCAGATGCCTTCCTTATCACATAACCATGGCTCAAAATTACATAGTCCACTGTCAATAGCTTTCAAGTTGCTTTATAGTGCAATGTTATTAAGGTATCCGACTACCTTAAAATTATGAATTTTGCCAAAAATTTGCATTTTTTAATGATTTTTTTATAGGCCATCTTATTAGCTTTATAAAAATACCAAGTTGATTATTTTCCATTAACTAGAATAAAAACTACAAGTTTCTTAGTACAAGCAGATGCCAATACTTTAAGAAAGATGGCATACATTAAAATGCGTTTTACTCGAAATGTGCTTTTTCGAAAATGCTCAAACGGGGACAGAAATTGCTCTCATAAAGTTAAGAAAATAATTAACTAAAATTTTTTGCGTATGTTCTGTATAATATTAGATGTATTTTAACCTTCACATTTATCAATCACTGTTTTGTTACAAAATTTGCAGTTCCTTATGTAAATATAATCACTGCTTTTTTTACGACATTTTATATAACTACTAAGATAAGGTGATCTATATATAGTTTTAGTAAAAATTAAAATAACTGTTATCCTGAAAGTCTTTTCGAAAATGAATAACATAGCAACACATCAGAATTGAAAAAAGTGGGAATTAGTTTGTAAACTTTTGGAATAGAGCGGGCCCCATTTATGTAATTTTTTGTCAATTTTTACACATTTTAGTTATAATTTATTTTTCTCTTCTTAATCTTAGCATTTTTTCCTAAAAACGTACTAAATAAATCTAAAAAAATACTCCATCTCTTCATTTAAAAAAAAAAAAAAGTTGCCGCCACACACAGTAGTCGGATACCTTCAACACTTTCTCACGCTTCTTTTATTATAATATATGCGCTTATTTTTGTAATTTTAATTTGAATTTTTCTTGTGTAAAATTCATTTCGTATATCTTCTGAAATGTAGTATAGAGTACAAATTTGGCTTTTTGGATGTTAAGTGGCAAAGTTGTGTATTAACATTTACTAATTGTGAAGCAGCATGTACAAAAGTTCAAAAATAATAATATTAATTCATGTCATAATTTCTAGAAATATAGCATAAATTAGTAATAAAAATATACTATAAATATGCATTAAAGCAGCTATAAATAATATTATTTAATAACGATTAATCTTTTGAAAATACCGTGAAGTCCTGCGTATAACGCGCTCTTATACTTTCAATTTTTTTCTTTTTTTTATAATTTTTAGGTATAATCGCCCCATAACGCCCCTCCCCCCTTTTTTTACGAAGGAACCTTAAATGTACATGGGCAATTCTCTTATGTTTTGAAGTCATTTAATCGTAGTACTATCCCAAGCTTTTGAAAAAAAATAATATACTTCTGGAACTACAACCCCTTACGTTCATAAGAAATGTCGTTTCTTTCAAATAAACAATATTTAAACCGAAATGGAGGTCTAATTGTTTCTTGCTCATCTCTGTCTTCTTATTTTTAAAACGTTCACTTTTATCCTCGGCGTATAACGTGCACCCGTAAATTTCGATCTTATTTTTTGTGTTATAAGTGCGCGTTATTCGCCGGATTTTACGGTAGTTGATGTGGCTTAATAATTTGTTTAATAGCACATCTCAACAAATGAATTTTAACAATGAGGTTGATTCATGTGACGTCATAGTCACATGATAGTGAAAGCCACGTGATTCTAGCCAATCAATTCAAAAACTCATGTGACGTCATGGTCACACGATAAAAACTATATCTTGTGTTTCCAACTAATCAGTTCACACGCTCCGGTGTTGCCAAGTTTTGCTCTTTGCAGAAACTTTCTCTTAAAAAGTACATATGTATGCAAAATGCATTTTATTTAAAAGTATAAGCATAAAATACGACTTTTTTTTAATTTAAAAAAAATCTTTTTGAAGAAATTTTTTTCTCTAACATTTAAACATCTTTAACCAAATATGAAATTTGAAATTTTATCTGAGTTTTGCAAATAGAACAAGTACAATTAGTTTAATGTTTGTTTTGAATTCACAATGGAAAACACGTGTTTGTTTTTATCACGTGACTTCATGAATCAAGCCCATTGTATTACACTAGAGTTGGTCCGTATTATAAGATTACTAAAATTTAAATCTGATATTTATTCGTAAATAAAATATTCTAAATTAGTTTAGATTATTATCACTCTTAAATAAAGTAATAGTTATTTTTTATGTAAAAGATTAAGTAATTTTTAAGTGGAGCAATAAGCTAATAATTGATTAAAAAATTCGTCTTGAAAAATAAAATTAATGTTTTTTCAACTCAAGCCATTTTGTTTTGTTTTCTTATTCCATAGAAATAACTAAATATAATAGAATAACTAAGTTTAAAATAATAAGTATGTAATTATTGTCAGGTATAGACTTCTGTCATAAGGGCTTGTATCAAAAACGCAATTAAATAGAGTGCCTTTTGAAATTTATAAATAAAAAAAATTTAAAACAAAAAAAAACCTGATTTTAAATTATGCAATTTTACGATGATGTTATTGCATTCTTTTATTTTTTCTTCATTAAAATAGTTTATGCAAGATAATATTTGAAATAATACAATAGTTACTTTCCTCTTTAAAATGCTTAAATCAACTTAAAAATAAGTGTTCTTAGCTTCTTTACGACTAAAAAAGGTAGTAAATTACTAAACTTATATATATTACATTTATTAAATATAGCAAACGCTTAGTGTTTAAATAGTCTGTGCACAATCTTATGAAAATTTAAGGCATTCTGAATACGGTAAGCTTCGAATTGAAGGAAAATGACTCTGGCGTAAAGCCAAACTGAAGAACAAAAATTCACTTTATTGAACTATGTTTATTTTGACTGCAGATAATTTAATTTAATTCTTAACTTACACGTTAGAATGGTAGAATAAATCATTAGTCTTAATTTCCTCAGATCGAATTCTAGAAAAGTTAATTTCTTTGTTTAATTCTGCTATAGATTGCTTGCGAATGAAATGTCAAATTCGAGGAAAACGTATTTTGTGACCTTTTACGTGATGCTACGAAATTGCATTTGCAGTAACTTCTTTAATTATGGGATAATGTCTGTTATTAGTCTTTATAACTCTTAAGTGGCAATGCCATTTTTGAAAAAAATTCTAATGAAGAACAATGTATCTTTTAAACATTAACAGTTATGAAACGGGTAATTTTGTAGAGAAATTTCTATTCAGGGCATACTATAGGTTATGTTGTTTTTTCTTTTGTATTTATGATGTACCTTTTAGTATTTTTGAGACTAGAATATGTCTTCGAACAATGACAACATTATATGTAGTTAAACTCCTGAGCATCAGGTGAGACAGGACAACTCAGAAAAGGCTTAGATAACTGATTAACCCTTCAGAGTTTTGATAGACCACATGTTGTTTAGAAAGCAACTAAAAGTACAAGGAACCTATTGGTGAATTTTTAAATTAAATTCGTTTTTACGACATTATTCCTTGCTGTAGAAGTATCATCCTCCCGTCTTGTAAAGTTTAAAAATTATATAATATGAGCCTACAGTTTAGAAACTCATTTACTATTTTCAATCTGTACATAAAACGATTAGAATTTGGGTCAAATGACACAAAAAACCAAGAGCCATGGAAAATTATGGGAAGCCCTAGAATCTGTGAGTTATTACCCCAGGCACCTGGAGAGAACCTATGCCGTTGCCCACTAGAGTCTGCGGTAGAAAAATGGTCAAGGTATCGGATCAGGGCACCATGCCATGAGTTCGAGCCCAGTACCACTAAAGACCCGCCTTGTAGGGCAGAGATGCACGTTAAATCAGTCGAGAGTTGAAACGTCATCTCGTAGGTGTGGTGTGGTAGTTAGGAGAGGGGTTGCCAACTCAGGTGTCGTCCACGTCACTTGACCATGGTTCAAAATTACGAGGTCCGTCGCCAAAAGCCCTCGTGTAGCTGAACATTACGACGCTAATGCTCACTCACTCGCCGTTACCCGCTTTCGCTTGACCACTGGACAAAACTACCTGGGGGTGTACTTCACTAGCTTGGCCTGGCTGCTGAAGAGGCCTGCATGCTCCCCTGTCATGCCAGGAAGGATGGCGACCACTTGTTCTAATGCACTGGACTCGATGAACACCCTACTATCAAAGTCGTCAGTCGATACTGGGAAGCTCGGTCAAGAAGCCAAGCACAAGAGTTGGATAAATAAATAAATAAGAGTTAGAATTATTTACTATTTCAAAGTACGTCTACAAAAGTAATTTAGAGAGGTTTTCTCTTGAAAAATCATTTACAGAAAAAAAACAATATTTTTCATTTCAAATTTATATCTTAAGCCAATACCTATTTTTGCAATTTAAGAGGTGATATTTCTTCTTTCCGAAGTATGCCTTGAGCACTTTTTCAAATAATGTTTGAAGAAAACGTTCTTTGAAAGAGAAAGAAAAAAATGCACACACACATTCATTTTAATATAAATGTTTTTACCAAATTTATGAAATATGGTATTTATAAAAGCTAAAATTATTAGTCTTGTAGAATTTTCTCCTTTTAAAACATAATTTAAAATTATCTCCTCTTTTGACATTACATTAAATATTTATTCCATAAAACATTTATATATGTTTTTCATTATAAATGAATGAGAGCGAATAGGGTTTTCATAAAATGTGCACCAATTGTTTTAAATAATACTGATATATGTCTTAAATCGATGCAGTTCTTATATAAAATATTTAAATTGAGAGTTTGTAGTACATGTTGGTACTTTTTTTTAAGTTTTCATTATATCTTTATGAATTCCTCCAATTGAAGACTATGTTTTGAAATATGACAGCGTACTTATCTCAATTCATTAAAAATCAATTCACTATTTAACTACGAATTTTTTTTCTTAATAACTTAACACATAATTATCTATTATACCCAGAAAATTATTTTTTGAACCAATTATCACAGAATTACTTACATTCTAAAAATATATATACATAGTTAGCATAATTATAACATCACTCATTTTTTTTTAAAAAAAAAAAAAAAATCTCTTCGATAAAGTAATCGAAAATAAAACTTTATTTTCTGTATCCGTCTAAACCATATCGAGACCCAAAATAACTTATCTAGTCAAGCATTCAAATCTGGAATAACAAAAAATATTCACAAATCCATTTCTTTTTGATTTGGTTATCAACATATCATATCCACTAACCTATCTTCTTATAATAAAATGAAATAAAGCATAGCTCAAAGATAAATCGCATATTATATATCATCCCATTCAACCACGCTGGCATAAGGATAATGGGGGTATAAATAAAATATGATATGGGAATGATCCCCCGTTATTTCTTTGTTTTGGGTTGTTTGTCCCCACTTATGGAGGAGCAAGTATAATAGTACACCCTAATAATCTATCGGATTATTTATCGGCACTGTAATGGATGACATCAGCTATAGAGTTGAAGGGGGTTTCCAATGAGAGAGCTGTAAGGTGTACCTATAGCATCGATACAAACTAATCAAGATCTTTTTACTCTCAACAATTCAAATTTAACCCTACAAGATGTTATAAAAATATGTACATTGGATACAAATTCCAATAGGTAGTGAAATAGTATGTAACAAAAGCATGATGGTGGATCATTTTTTTTTCTTCTTTTAGAATTTTTAAACATATGTATGCTGGAAAGTTGTTCTACGGTATATATATGAAAGGAAAATTTAATAAAAAAAGTTTTTATATTAGCTACTTCCACAAGAGAAATGAAGTTTAAGTATTGAAGATTTTTTTTTTCAGTTGGTAAGAAATCAAAGTAATTTTTGTTAAAACGAAGTAGGCCTTTTTGGTACTTTTCAACATTTATTACGATGTAACAGCACACCTATTAAATAGCTACAAGCAAAAGAACATCAGTATATTTAGCGGTTACTTCAGGATTAATTTTTAAGAAAAATTCTATGTAAGATTGCTTGAAAAAATGATAGAGAGAAAATTTTGAATCGGTCGATTTGACAGAGTTGGAAGGAACATCTGGGTAATGATAAGTTGTAATATTACATTGTGTACTACTCGCTGAACTGTAATCCTCACTTTTGATGATTTATATTGTAGAAAAACAATTATTTTGAGTCTAATCATTTATAACCAAAATTAAGCGCACGCTCTTGTTCTGCAATTTTACAGGAAAAAACATATTTTTTTTGTGTGTGTGTGGCACTATTAAATTTAGAAATAATTTCTTTAAATTATTTTTCTCCTGCTCTCTGTATCAGAGAACACCTTTTTCATCATAGGTAGGTTTCAATTAATATAATATTTTTTTCGCCACAAAACCGCAATCCACCCTAACTTGATTTGTATATATAACAAATTATTTAAGGTTTTCTACTATACCATTAAACCATGATTTTTTTTTTAAAAAAATGTCAATATTTTTTCTGATATTGTTTTATAGGCCATCTTAATAGCTTTATAAAAATAACCAAGTATATTATTTTACATTTAATAGAACAAAAACTGCAAGTGCTTTAGTAAAAGCAGATGCCTTAACTTCACATAAGATGTCAAACTTTAAAATGCGTTTTACTCGAAATGTGTGTGTGGTGTTTTTCGAAAAGCTCAAACGGGGATAGCGATTGCTCAAAAAGTTTTTAAAATAATTTGCTGAATTTTTTTGAGTACGTTCGGTATAACAGTTGAAGTATTTTAACCATCAGATTTATCAATCGCAGTTTTATTACAAAATTTACAGTTTTTTATGTGAACATAATCATTGTTTTTTCAAGCAATTTCGTATAATAACTAAGATAAAGTGCTCTAGTTTCTGTAAAAATTAAAGCATTTTTTATCGTGAAGGTCATTTCAAATAGAAATAGCAAAGTAATACATCAAAATTGAAAAATTGAGAGATTTTGTTAATTTACTACTTTTACAGAGCGGGCCCCGTTTACATAATTTTTTACCAATTTTTACCCAGTTTTTTTCCCATTTTAGTAGTCATAATTTATTTTTCTCATCTTAACTTTAGCCTTTTTTTCTTAAAATGTACCAAATAAATCTAAAAATCACAAAAAAATCACCATATCTCCATTTTTTTAAAAAAAAGTTGTCGTAAGTAGTCGAATACCTTAAATCACTACAAAAGGGGTACATCATTAAGTTTTGCATAAACTCAAAAAACTAATGCAATGGCGTATAATATGGATCTTTTATAATGCTCCTGCAAAATAACTTTATTTGGTAAGTGAACGTGAAGACAAAATTTGGATTGTTTTAAGCATTAAGCAATTTCAACAACACATTTAATTTTTATTTAACTGACCTCTCCGCTCTGTGTGATGGTTGAAAATACTAAGGTTTTCATTGAATGTTAAACAATAAATAAGACACCTATAGTGCCCTATTTAAACAATGCCCAGTATACCAGATTTCATCAAAGTCAATGCAGATGATCTGTTGCGAGAATAATAGAAATCCTGTTATCAAGCCTTTATGACTCTAAAAACATCGTGCATCGGAACAAATGCACTTTAATTATGTTATGGTTCAAACCGCTTGCATTAAAAGGGTATTAAAGTATGGATAATGTTTACCAGCTTAGATGACATATATATATACTTATCAGTTGACTGCGGTGCAACAATACGAAGCCCACAAAAATAGCTATCGTATTGCTCCTAAGTGTGACGTTGGTAAATTGAGGTTTTAGTTATGTTAATATTTTAGATCCCTAAGTTCGCTTGTTTTTTCAGATAAAGTAAAAGTGTTACAGCTAATTTAACTAAATATACTGACATGTCACATAACAGAAAAAAAAACTTTTACATCCTTGATTTTATTACATATTAACAGTTATTTAAAGAAATATAGCTATTATTATATCAACGATTCCATAATTTTTTTTATCATTCTTCACTTTAACAAATCCTGATATTTCTGTGCTATTCTTGATGAGTTATATCTTCAATAATGCAATGAAAAATAAGATTTTTTTTTAATAATGCTAATAATTATACTTAATTAAACTATTTGTTTTTTTCTTATAATATTAATTTTCAATCTTGATATCAATTATAATTTCGATATTTCCTTTCTTAAATTTTGTGCTCTGCTCTATAATAAACCTACATTGTACATAAACATATTTGTAAGTTTTATTTTTAAATGTATAAATTATGTCACTACATTACGCATTTCTATTAGACTACAATAAATAGTTGAATTTCTTATACGTTTTTGCATTTCTGCTTTAGATTCATTAGTCAATCTAAATTATACTGATATATTGTTGTTGTTGTTTTATTTTTCTTACTTCTGTAGATAGATTAAATGTATTTTTCTGGTAAAGAGTTATATATTAAGTGAAATATAGATAATAATTGTATAATCTCATATAACACAATACATATATCCATATATATATCTAATTTAAATGATCATCAACTCAAATTATGAAACATTGTAAAGTGTCCATACAGTTAGTGAATATAATGAATAGTCCGTATTATCTATTGGTTCAAATAGGGATCACAAATGAATATGTAAGCAAAAATATTTAGAAGGATTCAATTTATATTGACTAATCAATAATTTGTTCGTATCGCTTAGTACTTTTTCTTCTAATAACATCTTTATTGATTATTAAGATTCAGATTAAAATGTTTAAATGTATTTTGGCGTAAAGCATTTTATTGTTTAACAATCAAAACTAAGTTATTCAATTTAAGTCTATCTAAACACATGTGCAATTTTTGGAGAGTCCCATTCTTGCATATGTCCCATGGTTCTCTTAACAATCGAGAATCACTAGGGAGGGATTTTTTTCTTCTTCTTTTTGCATCGAACCAAGTACTGATAAAAGATACCTATATGAAAGTTTTTATTGGTTTTCTATATCTCCGTTCTACCACAACTGTAAACACCAGAGAACAACAAGGGAAATACGGAACCGTAGAAGCAAGAGTGGGGTAAACAAAAGAAAAGAAGCCTCTCTAGTTTCAGTACATAGAGTTACGGAAATTTAAGAAAAAAAAAAGGAACTGCTTGATTTCTCGGATTTTTCTCGGTTTATCCCCCAAGTATCCGGAGGTCGAGTTTTCCAAAAAAATGTGTTTCTTTGTCTACGAAAAGGATTAGAGCACCTGCTGTGATTGGCTGGGTTTTCAGCTTCTTTGAAATTCAAGGATAAAATAAAAAGTGACTTATTCCTTTTATAGTTTTTTGTATTTTAGTGTTATTACAATGTTTCAGTTTTATTGAAGAAGAATGGAGAAATAATATTTTATGCAATGTAAAAAAATCTTGAGTAAACTCGATTTGAATGAATAAATTCTATGTTAAGTCCTTTTATGAGTAAATAACAGTACTTTTTATTAATGTTAATTGTCTTATTCAACGTAATATAAATAATAAATTTAATATGCATAGTAAATTCAATGTACTAATCATTTTATGAGTAAAGAACACTATTAATTAGTGCTATTAGCAGTTCTATTCACAAAACAGTATAAATAATAAATTCAGTTTATATATTAAAGTCAACGAAATGAGCCTTCTTATGAGTAAAGAACAGAATTCAATGAGAATATTAACTTTTCTATTCAATGTAATGAAAATAATAGATTCAATACGTATAATAAATTCAACTTCATAATCATTTTTATGAGTAACGATTATATTGAAAATATTAATTGTTCCAATCAACATAATATAAGTACTAAATTAAGTATGTATAATGAATTCGATTGCAATAAGCATTTCTATGAGTTGTGAGCAGTATTGATTAGCAGTAGTAATCGCTCTATTGTTTTGTTTTTATTCAACATCCAGATTTAAATGTCAAAAACAATAAGGTGAAAAAACACACGCATTTTCTTAGACATTCTGATATTGTGTGTCTTATTATTTTTCTTTATACTAATTCATTAGCTCTTTTAGTAAAATTGAAGGCAAGCTTAAGTTATACCTATATTGTGTCTGGATATCTTTATTTCTAAAATATGATGAAACATGCAAACACTGTACATTCGAGAAGTTTATAAAGTAAAAATAATATAAAAATTTAAAATATATGTAAATAAATTGTACAGATTTTTTTTTCAAATTAGCATTATTTACTGAAGAAAAGCATTAATTATTAGAATAAATCATCAAATTTCATGAACGTATAGTTTGCATAAAATGCTAAATTACGTATATAACAGTTAAAAAAAATATATATAATTGTTGCATTTTACATTTGGTTATACCACTTTGCTAGCAGTTTTAACTCGTTACGTTACGTTATTAACACCTAAACAATTTAATGCATATATGAAACGTTTTTAAACAAGCAAATATTTTTTTTTTCATTTAAATAACTATTAATATAAATTCCTCTCACTAATCCTCTTTTATCATTTATTTGAGCTTATAAGAACTAATATTTTAAAAAATATTGCTAATGACGTTAGGATTTTTTTAAAAAAAAAAGACACAATTAGTAGGGGAAGACAAAAATAAAATTGTGTCTATACTACTTAGTACTTTTTTATCCATCCGGTATAGTGGTTGACGACGATGACAGCTATGACGTTGGGCCTGGGTTTGAATCCCGGAGAAGACATGGATGGTTGTAAATGTATAGGGCCTTCACGGCATGGGGTACTTTAAATAGCCGTCGAGCCGCAATACCTCTCGTGAAGTTGGTGGAAGGGGTAAAGAGGTGAGACGCCCTTGACCACCCCACGGTATTCTCCCTCAAAATGGGATTGAAACCGAGCTAAATCATTCTGTCACCTTTATGGTGCTCAAAGTTACGGCTAACGACAGGTGTCACTTAGCCTTTTGCCATGATGAATTTCGTGGGCCTTCATCTGGCCTTTGCCGATCAGGTGGCGTTAGTAACAACATAAACTTTTTTACCCCTACACTGAATCAAAAATTTCATAAGGTTATTTGGGTTTTCTTTAAAAGAAATACAGCACAAAAAATAATTTAGCTATTGGCAATTTTCATTATATTGTTTTAAAGAATTTTTTTAAATTTAAAAATACTAATATAAATGTTAAAATATTTTCATCTAATATTTTGGTGATGCTGTAACTTTTAAAATTTTATATTTGATCTCGATAATTGGTTAAAAACTTAAAATAAATATAAACTATTCTAAAAAATTAAATAAATTAAAAAGAAATGATTGGGATCAATTATGAACAAATTCATATGTATATACATACATACATATATATATATATATATATATATATATATATATATGAGTGTGTGTGTGTGTGTATAATAAAAAATATACCATTTACGTTTTTTTTTTTTTAAATTGAATATGAAATAAATTATTTTAGGGTAATTTTATTTTATAATGGCATTCATATATATATAACATTTACATTTTTTTTAAAGTGACCTTTCATACCTGACTTTAATCTTTAAAAATAGTATTTTTAAAACATGACGAATCAAAAATACGATTTATTACGACTCCCGTCTTGTAATAAATGGCAATATCCACTTCACCCTTAACCATTCTAATATCAAATACAGCATCAACTTTGTTTAACTTTTTCCTTTCCCTCAAAAACTTTTCAAAAATCAAATACTGTCAATAATTGTCGCCTAAGGTGATTTAGTTAAGAAAAAAAAAAAGAGTTAAACTAAATTTGCTACGTGTTAGTTTTATTTTAACACTTCACTTCCTTTACTTGTAAGCAATTTTTAACAAGTTTCTGTCAACAGAGTTGATAAACTTAGCTTCTGATAATTCTTAACTGTAATGTGAATAACATTTCGAACAAAAATCCTTCCAGCAGAAAGTTTTGGAAAGAAATCCTTGTTGACTTTTGTACCTTCTCATCGTTCACGCTTTTTTTTTCTTCTTTTTTTATTTATGGTTCAACCGTTGAGGTGTGCTGTTCCCAATAAGTGGGAAAGAAAAAATGGTATCAAAAAAGAAACCAAATCATGAAAACAGATGGTAAGAGAGACAGAAAAAAAAGAGAAAAAAATAAGCGCCGAAAGCAGCAAAAGATTTAATTGAAATTCTTTCGGTTCCAACAATCGTTTGACTGAAAGGTAACACTGTTCCACAAGTTTTCTTTATGCATGGATTGTAACCAAAAAAAGTCATGAAAAATATGTGAGATTTCTGACTTGGCATTCAGACTTATTCAGAAATTTATACAGAATAAATAATTTCTTTGAGTTAGCCGTCAGGTAGCATACTTTGTGACTGATGGAATGTTTAATAAATAGATGCTAGAATAATTACTGAATATGTATGAGTGTGTGATTAGAAATATTTATATTAATTATCTAAATCATAATTCTTTATTTGTCTTCATAAGCCTTACGTACATAGCTTTTTACTTGCTCTTGAAATATGGAATTATTATTAAGGTAATGAGGCTGAAGAACATGGCTGCCAATTAAGCGTGTACGTGATAGATAACTTGGTGATTTGGCGATAATTTAGATCCAGATTACTTGGCGAGTTATCTTGAACCTTGGCATTGTTGCGATAGTGTGTGGTAAAATTATTGCAGCATCTCGAATTTTATGTATATATATATATATATATATATATAAAGAGAGAGAGAGAAAATATATATAATTTATTCCGCAATATATATTTTTCCACCTGGGGTTAATAGAATAAAGAATTACAACGATAAGTATGATACTTTTTTTAAAAGGGACACATAGGATGATTATAATTTTTTTTAAAGTTTCGTGTGGGTGGATTTTTTTTCTTTGTTATGAATGCACTATGCCCTCATATTCTTAAAATCTTTTAAATATTTACATCAACAATTAATTTCGTCTATATATATAGTATGCATTGTGAATTTACTGTCATTACTTTTTGTTGGAATACACGATATGTTGAATTCAATTTTATTAAAGTCTTAGAATTTAACCATGAGTCTTAAATCTAAGTGATTTATTTTAGAAATCCCTCTCATTTGCTTATTCCTTTAGAGAATTAATAATTATTTAATTAAATGACAAGGATAACAATTCCAAGGAAATGAAATGAGCTTGGTAAATATTCAGTAACTGTTCATTTGGAGTGTAATGAACATTTCATTCAGATTGTGTGGTAGCTTTCATAAAACAAGAATAAGTTTGTCTAGACATGTGGTTAATAATAGATTTCGTAGTCTAAAGAATCATTATGATAGCAATCCATTGAGTGAAATCTTGAAGTTTATTATAAAATACAATTTCGAAGTGCAATCATAAGGATTTATGTTATCAAATATATTGGAACCTCCATTTTACGAACCTTTATTCTTATTTATTTTTTTTATTTTTTCCGAGATTTTTCTTGTAACCAAAAACATTTTACTCTTGTCTTCGTAAAATAATCTTGAAATAGCGAAATGCATTTTCTATTTAACGAACTTTTTCGTTGTGATTCAATTTTCTTCTAATTAATTTTACCATACTTCTGGAAATTTCAAACTATTCTCTCTTTAAACACAATTTATGGTGATCAAAGACATTGAACTGTGGCTTTACCAGGTGCTTAACTCACCGAGAGTAATGAAATGTCCATAATTTTCAAATAAAATAATCAAATATATAAAAAGAACAGATTTTATCAGTAATTAAATTTAAGAACGCATGTGGAATGTATGTTTACGATTAATTGGTACAAAAACATATATGTTTAAAGTTACTTGTTGCATTAAACCAGAAAACATTAAAATTCATTAGCTTTAATATAAAATTATTTTTTAAAGTTAAAATACAGTGAATTAATTCCTGTACAATGTTCCCATCCCCCGTGTTTTCATTGCAGATTTCTTTTTGATGGCTAAGATATAAAAAAATAAATAGATATTATTTTACAAAAAAAGCGTGAATAAATACTTTTTTTTCATAATATATAATGCCTATGAATTTAAAATTTATTTTATGTGGTTCTTAATGCATATTAAAAGGTGAATCTTTATTTAAAGAATTTTCCACACAACAAGCTTATTTTGGGGATTTAGTGACTTCGTAAAATAGAGGTCCGACTTTATTTCCTTAACGAAGTATTATGAATTAATGTAAAATTTTATGGGAACTATCTTTTTTTTTTCCACCAAAACATTTAAAACATATTAAAGTGCTTTTAATGATTTTGTATTGTTGTTCAGAGGTAGCTGCAGCACACATATCTGGGTTTTATTCTATTTCAATGTCAAAAACAGTGGTCGTTGTTGGTAACGAACTTATGGCTGGTGTATTATGAGTTACAGCCTAGAATCGCTGAAACCCCCCTCAGAATTGAGAGGGGGACGTTGCACGTTAAATCAATCGATGCTCAAACACCCTCCCGTTGGTGTGGTGTGGAAGTTAGGATAGATAATGCCAGTTCAGGTGTCGTCCTCACCACTTGGCCATGGTTAAAAATCACGAGTTCCTTCACCAATAGCCCTCGAGTAGCTTTATAATGTGACATAAATATAACTCTCACACCCATCACTGAAGACCCGCCCAGTAATGTGTGTGTGTGGGGGGGGGGTTAAGCCAGGCGAGGCTCAGTTGTGAAACCGTTCCTCTAAGGTGACCGTTTCTTTGATTATCCGCGTGAGCAAGAGGTGTAGGGTTTATAAAAGGAATAGACAATTTTTAATTTTTAATATGACTTTATTAAGAATGAAACTTAAATGTCTAACAATTTAGATAATATTATTTAGGCGAGAATCTACAATGAACAAACAAAAAGTAATAGTTAAATCGAATCGCATAACTTAGACCACTATAAATACTTAATCCGCCTAATCTCACTTCTAATAATGTTACAAGTCTTAATATCAAATAATCAATCCTACCTTAATCCAAATTTAGTTTCAATCTTATGAAGAGGCGCCTGGGCGCACGTGCAATGCCTTGACCTAATGGCTTAATCTTCAAGGTAACTTCACAATTGGCTGCCAATTCTCGTTTGTATCACTTTCACACATAACATTCCCCAAATTGCCATACGACTTACTGAAGTTTCTGTTATTTAAAAGCTCTCTTATTTGCATTTCCTCTTCACATTTCGCTTCTTGGGTTTTGGTAGGAAAAGAGTTGTCATTAATTTTGGCCCAAAAGTACCCAGTGGTCATGTTAAAGAAAAGACGCGTGAGCCCGTCACACAGTGTCCTTACAATGGTGTGTAAGCTCGGTGAGATGTGTTATATTAGGTGAAGAAAAAACGCACTCTACCCCTTTTTTTATACACGGATAAACGTTAATTCGAAAATATATGGTATATTGCTATGATACACGTATTTAGTAATTTTATTTTACAAAAATAATTAAAAGTTTTCATTTTAATTAATACGTAAAGTAAACAATATCTAAAATTGATGTAAGTAACGAGGGTGTTGTTTTAAGTAATAAAATGCTATAAAAATTAATCCCTAGGCACAAGAAAATGCTTGACTAGGCAAAAGAAATGAACAGCTCGGAAGCGAAGAAAATGAAAGACGGGAGCTGAATAATCCACAACATCTAACACGTTTCTCTCAGAATACGTAACATGTGGTGTATAAGCTGGGATAAGCACTTCCCACATACATTCCGCTACCCAGATTCTGCTTTAATCCCTTTAGTGTTGGTAACGAGGCTTAGCAAGAAGATATATAAGAAGCCTTCTTTCTGGAACTCTTCCTCCCTCACATAAAAATGAACGTGATTTTGTAGGAGTAACTAATAATCAAAGAATAATTAGAAGGGGTATTCGACGAACAAATAACTGATTTTTGCGTTGAGTTAAGAGAATGAACCAACAATCCGTTGTTTTCCGTTTGTGAAGAAATGTAAAGAAAAAAAAATTAAGTCAATTCCTACTTAACAAAGAAAAATTTTATGTAAGTTACTTTTTATCAAATAATTACAATTAATATAAATATGTATATACATATGACAGAACCACAATATTAAGTGGAACTTAATTATCATTAAAGTATCGTATTGCCATCCAAAACGATCATGTATATAAAATTTCAGTTCAACTGAATGCCGTAAAACTTGAGGAAAAAATAAAAAATATTTTAATGCTTTGACCTCAGTTGCTAAAAATACAGCCAACGTGACTGTATCTGTAATTCTTTAAATAACTGAATTCAGTTAATTAATTTTAATTAATTATAAATAAATTATCGTATTGCCACTACAAACAATCGTGTATAGAAAACTTAGCTCAAATGAGCGCTTTAAAATGTGAGAAAAAACCTTTTTGAAGTTATGACACTAGTCGCCGAAATGGTCACTGAGTTGCCAAAAAGGGTGCCAACGTTGCCGTATCTGAAAATCTTTGAACAATTAGTTTCAGCCAATTATTTTTGATTAATTATAATTAAATTACCATATTGTCATCCAAAATAATCGTGTATGTAAAATTTCAGCTCAATTGAGCGCTTTAAAATGTATTTTTTTAGCGATTGAAAATTTGAACAAGATATAGGGAAATTTTGAACCAAATAAAATTGTCAGTAATCATTTTAAAATTGAAGCTGTGCTGTGTTTATGAAGATAATATAAAATTACCAGAATAGTTTCTGATAATCATTCAAATAGCATTCAGTCTCTGTTATGCAATACTTAAATAGTACATAATTACGGTATTTGCACGGCTGCAGGAGATGTAAATTATAAACTAATATAGCAGGAATATTGACCCATTAAATACGAGTTGATCCATTGATTCAAGTCGTGCGGAATAATGGAAGCTGTTACAAGTTAACTGAATTCAATCTCAGAGTTTTAACATGGAATATTACAGTAATAATATTCGTGATTTATTACATCACTTTACTTCTCAAGTGTCGTTCGCATAGCCTGAATGTGATTTAAGATCTGCCTTCAGTGACCTTTTTATGTAGTTTAAAATAATAATGTTGGGTATTAACAATATTTCTATCACTAGTTATAATACCGTAGTGTTAAGATCTTAATGTAAATGTCTCAGGTTATACATCTTAGTATAAACATCGGACTATAGATATAAGTATTTGCAGATGACTTCATATTTGTGAGAGTTGATATACACTTGTGTGTGTTTTGCACTTTTATATGTTGGGACTAATATAAAATTTCAAAAGTTGATCACAAAACCCTGTTTTTATGTGCTCTAAGTGGTGATTGCTTTGGTGGCTAGAAAACTATTGGACTTATTGACAATTTCGGATAAAACCTGAATGTAAAATTGAGAAATATATTAAGTGCATGTGAAGTAATTAATTGAGTGTATTTATCTCTTTATCTTTAGGTTTTGACATACCACTTATTTTGAAAAGTTGTTCAAATTTATGATAATCATCCCATAGTTTATCATAAAGTAATTTTAGTTAAACTGTACAAGTATTCTTAATTTTTTTAGACTTTTAATTAAATAAAAATGTCTTTTATTTAAAAGAAAAAATCCGTTACATTAAGTTTTTAAATCATATAAATTTATTTTAGCTCAAGTAATCTTTATTCAAAAGCTCTATTAATCGCTTATGTGTTGAGTTGAGTAAAAAACAACATTACGTGAAGAAAAGTAATTAATTATTAATGTTGAAGTTCTCATTGATATGTCGTTCATTATTTCGTCCAAAAGACCCATTAACTAAGAAATGGTAGTTAATGATATTTTCTAGTACGAATTACTATGACAATTTACTTTATTGAAATATCAAAATTATTTCTCTCATAATACGAGTATGTAATAATAAATAGTTTTAAGAATGTTAAATACATTTGTAACAATCCCTTCAATATATATAATCATAGACAAAATCGTAAGATATAAGAATTTATTCTAGGTTATATCTCTTTTAACTAAGTTAATCTTTGGAATTTTACACTCGCGTAGCATGGCAACGGCTTGTTGCAGAAGCGAGAGAACTCGCAGGATCCATGACGACGGTACCAAAGTTGAGACAAAGATTTAAGTTAAGTACAGCAAAGATAAAAGTGAGAGACAATAAAGTTCAGTTCAATAAAATATTGAAATGAAAATTCTCATATAGGTACTAAGAAACTTATAGGAAGAAAATAGAATTTGAATTCAGATGTCACCTCAATCACACTATTGAAAGCTATCAGTCACGCTATCAGCCACTCCAGCAATAAAATCTTAAGATTTGTTGAGATCCTGGACATCTATGCAAAAGTGGGTCCCCCCCCCTCCACCCTTCTAACCCTTTATCTACCTCATTATTTTTTACTGCTTTTTTTTTTTTTTTTTCGTACAATATACTTTTTTTAATCCCTACATTGAAAATTAAGGATTATACATGAAAAAAGTATTCAACTTTGGTAAATTTAATTCGTTAGAGCTAATTAATCAATTAAAGATAGTCAAATGTAAAATTAATTATATACAATGTTCACTTAAAATAAATAGTCAAATCGTTTTCTAAGGTCTTGATTAACATACCATACTTCATTACCTTTTGACATTAAATACTTTTTCGGAACAAAAATGACAGTCTTCGCAATCCGCTAAAAAGGCCATCAGCTGAAAACGCAATTTCTGCTATAAAACTATTCGCCTTCCCTGCTGAAATACTCATCATAGAACCCGTGTTAATATATAGGAAGAGTGGATTTAAAAGAATATTCCTGCTAAGCATAATTAGAGTATTCGTAAAAATTATTATTCTATGTAATTTTAAAGTAAGTGGTAGTTATAAGTACCGTTGGTAGGTGAAGGCTTAGGTAGACAATATATAGTGTTACGTAGATCCGAGTGGATTCGAGTTCGTGGATTTTATGCAAAAATAATCACAAAGAAAATAAAGAGTTCTTTAAGAGCAATGCGAATTTATTTTCAAAAGTCCAATCCTTTAAATACAGAATTCAGCAGCAATATTCACAGAGTAAATCTCCGAAGGTCTTTACTCCTTCAACAGCAATAAAACACAATCACCAGTGTTTAAAAATACACGCAAGTAAAAGATTATTCACAAGCACAGCCGAGCTAATCGCTAGTCAAAACAATCATCACTACTCGTTGGTTTAATCCAGACTCATCGCCGTACCGGCGAACATCTTTTTATAGGCGCGACAGAAACTTCCAGAAATATAGCCGCTCGTGTCAATGAACGTGACTTTAGTGGAGAGATCCACTACTTTCTAGAAGATTCCAGAGGGTTCCGAACTCACCAACATTGTCGCCATTGACGCCAAAATGGTCGCCAAAGTTACTAAATGGGCCGCCAACTTGGTCGCCAAAAATGATGCCAACTTGGCTCTACCGCCAAGATTTCGCCAAGTTCTCATTGAATCGCAATTATAACGTAAGGGGCGGCATTGCTTGTGAGTAGCACAATTTTAACATGAAATAAATGTAACATAGATTAATATAAATGCATTAAACACCCAAATACTAATTATTTACACTATTTACACAAAATTCGTAACACTAGCATACATTGTCAAATAATCGCACAAATGGGAACTCGCAGTAAATGAATGTACGTGACTTATAACCTCTCATAACCAGGCACAAAGCGACAGACGACTTTCATCTAAATGAGTAATGATCGTGTATGGTGATAGACCTAGATGAGGACGACGGACACGATATAATGAGGTAGTCCTGGTACTGTTATCAGTCGGCATTTGATTTGAAATCCCAAGTTTTTCATAGAATTTGCTTATGAATAACAGTTGACGATTAAAATAAATTGGATCATGTGATCTTATTGTGGCCGATCTTATGAGACCAGAATTAGTAACTGGAACCAGTTGGTCCTTCATTAATGCGCCTTTGGTGTTGCGCAGCTTTTGTATGATAATTATTTACCACTATTAGTTCGAAGAAATTCATGAGCCACTTCTATTATTTATATCAGGACATGTATGTATCGATTAAACTATAAAACTTTTGGGTAAAATCTTCATCTTAAATATGTCATATTATTAAATGTAAAAAAAAAAAATAAGCAATCATAAACCCCATGTTATGGCTTTTTGCTTCACTCTTAGAAAGAAACCATAACTACTTTTATTAGATTGTTTATTATTTGAAGTTAAATAAAAACTATATAGGTTGTCTTCGAAATCAGTTTTTATAAACCTTTACGTTAAAAGTGGAACATTTATCGTTCGTAAAAACTTTTTGTGTTCAGATACTGTGCTTGTAAATCAGGGAGTTTATAAAAGGAGTTGAATTCACGAACAATTTCCCTTCACTTTTTAGTGTCACTTCAAGAAAAATATCTACTTTTCTCTGTCTCTCCGGCGACTTAATGTTTTGGAATTAACTGCTGAAAAGCCATTTGACAAAAAAAACATTTCTACTTTCAATTTAATTCGCTGAATTTATGAATAACTTAAGAAAAATTTCAAATAGAAAACAAGACATTTGTTCTACTTATAAATTGATTGGAAAATGTCAGTTTTATTGTGTAAGAAGTCTTATGATTAATTTATAGTCGAATGCTTTATTTTTTCGTACAAAAAAAATGAGAGCGAATACATTGTTCACATTTTCAAAAATTTTAAGAATCTGCAGATACTTTTTCGAAAGAAATTAAATAGCAATCGAGCTATCTGGTTTTAAATTTTGTGTTGTTCTGTAAAAAAAGAGTTTAAGTTTTCTTCTAAAAAATCTTATATCTCCTAAAGTTGTTCATTGTAATCTTTTTTAGTCGAAATGGTAATTAAAAAGTATCTTAAATAATAGTATATTTTTATGAATCCTGAAATAGGACGTGTTTGATTACAAAATTTAATATATTCATTATGCATTGCGATACTTTTTTATTTAAGCTTTTTCTTACTTTCTAACTAATTCAATACTTTAAGGTATTTAACACATTAAATCCATGATTTGAGAGTGGAATATAATTACTTTTTTAAGTATTAAAATGCATGCATTACTTAATATATCTTTATGATAATGTTTTAAGTTTTATGGTTGTGAGCAATATATAAATATATATTCGCATGTTATATACATTTCTGGCTCCCAGAATGATATATTAGAAGTTCTAATGTATTTTACATTTTTTTTAAATCTGTAACTATTGTTTCCAACTTCTTTTGAACGATTTAAATTCCACTAGTAATAGAAAAAATACATATACTGATAAATATGTTTCCTATTTTAAAAACATCAACGATTAACCTTTTTTTAATATTCTTTTAAATGTAAAAACATAATAAACTGAACTAGTTTAAAAATAAGGTAAAATAATTTTTCTTTGAATTTTCTTTCCTTAAAAATCAAAATCTGTAGTTTTTAATTTGCAAAAATGTAATATTTATTTATTTATTTTTATTTTCTGCTGTGTTGTTTTGGTCGTTTTTTTATTTTTCTGCGTTCCAGATAAATAATTACTCCAACGGTGCATGAACATTTTAAAGCATTTTTCAGTAGAAAAAATTTTTAAAATATAAAAGGAAATGGAATTTTTTCAAAAAAAAAGTACTTTTAGGTATTTTTTAGTATTTTTAAAATGTATCTTATCCAATTACATATTGTTTTTACTATATCACATAAACATATTCACATTCAAAAGTTATTTATATTATCTTGTATTTGAATAACTAAAGCAATCTACTGGATAAAAATTCTTTGAAAGAAAAACCGCCTTTGAAACAAATAAAATATATCTGGTTTTAATTAGGATGTGAACAAAAGAAACCCCCTCCGAAAATAAATAAAGGAGAAATAAAATAATTACGAAACTCTTTTCTTATTTTGATCTCTATTTATCTACTTCATAACCCTATATGTAGCATCTATGTAACTTCTATATGAGTAACCACCATAAAACCACTTTATAACATCTATATAACCCTCATATAACCACTACATAACTCATATATGTAACCACTATATAACACATGTGTAACCACTATATTATACACATATTTGTAACCACTATATTACACATATGTGTAACCACTTTATAACTCATATGTGTATAACTACTATATAACTCATATGTGTAACCACTATATATTTATATATAACTATTACATAACCTCTATGTGTAATCACCATATAACCACTGTACACTCCTTATGTAATGCCCGTATAACCACTATATAAACTTTATGCAAACTACCATATAACCCCCATATAATCATTATTTAACTCCTATGTGTAACCACTATAAAACTACTTTATAAACCATATAAGTAATCACCATTAAACAACTATATATGTCCTATGTGTAACCACTATTTAACCACTTAATAGCCTTTATATGTATCCACCATATAACCAGTATATGACCACCTGGGATTTTTCTTATCAAACGCGTCCAGAAATAAATTAAATGTACCATACTTTTCCTTCAAACGGAAACTTCAACATGCTAAAAACTATAAACAAAAATCTTGCAATACATTGTTTCTTACTTCCACGACTTCTTGCTTAATCCGTATGATTACTTTTCAAAAACCTGTTTCTTTAGATATATTTATAGCAAACGGTGAAAATCAGCTTATCAAGCGTTAAAAAACAAGAGCTCTCAAACTCTAATGAAGACAAAGAGAAGGATAAGAACTCGGCAGTCAATGCCTCTAATTGTGGGCAAAAGCCGTGATAGAGCTTGAAGCAATTCAGCCGTTAATCGATTACCGATACCAAGGATTATTTGCTATTCCAGCAAGCGTGGATGACATGACTAACGACGCCAATTAAAAAGAGCCTGATTGTAAAGGAACTTTTTGACTAGTTTGCAATAAATTTTTGGATTGTTTGCCTTCGCAATGAACCATTTGTTCCTTGCCTTCCAGATAAGAGGAAAACGGGAATTTACTTGATAGGTTTGTTTACTGGTATTAGCTAAGGTCTGAAGGATTATTGGTGTTATAACAATGAGTTTGACACGAAGCCATTGTATTTAAATCAGGGGATAGAATAAGTGTGTTGCAGCAAATTGGATGGGGGAGTTACTAAAATAAAATCGCTTAATTTTGTTCCCTTGGGGAGTGAAAAGTACGATTACGCAATTGATTGGTCCCAATTTTGTTGACTTTTGAAAATTGTTATCGCTCTTATCAAACTTCAATTGCCTGATGGATCAATCTGATAGTAAATTGATTTAATATATATATATATTTATTTATACTTTTGTCTTATATTGATAAAATTATTGAACTAGTATCATATTAAGTTAAAATCATTTTTGAAGCAATATTTAAGATTTTGTGATTCCCTTTTGGTTAGCATGAAGTAAAAAAAAAAAAAAAACATATATGTTAGTAATTTTAGTTATTTTTATAGTTTTTTTTTCATTAGGTATATTCCTTTTCCTTTTTAATAAATGTAGTTAGAATTAATTCTCTATTTATATTTGATAAACAATTTTTTTTTTAAAACTCCACCATTGTTGGTGGTATGTGTGTGTGTGAGCTCAATGATATATGCAAATTAATATTGAAAAAAAAAACATTTAACACATATCTATTATATTAGAAATGAAGCAAATCTATTATTCTGAGTTTAGTTATAATTTAGTATACTTATTTTCCTAAGATATTGCAAAATTTTAATAATTTCTTTTAATTACACCAAAAAAATTTAATTATATTTAGTTACATTGATTTTTATTGATTTTTATTTTTTTTACAAAAGATAAGGATAAATTTTCATTTTATTAAGTGTAGTATATGTAATGCGACATTACTTAAAAATTATAAAACATTTACTAATCTGTTGATAGGGTTGAATTTTTTAAATAAATTTACAATAGACTTAAATATCAAAAGTCAAAATTAAGGCAAATGATTTTCAAATTTTCATTGAGAATGATAATTTATTATATTATTGTCTTTGTATGTAGTATTTTGTATCAAAGCATTAAAAGATAAAATCAACAGTTAATGAGATTTTAAGAGGAGAAAAACATCTTAAACAGTGGTGTAACGCAGAATATTAGGACCCCCCTCAACCCCTCAAATTTCCTTCTGGTCCCAAGCCGGATCTTCTTACAAAGGATTGCAAAACCTCAATGTCAGGCTTCTCCTCCTCCCCCGTGATGTGGTTAGAATAAATGTTTTCAAAAATTAAGAGCATAATTATGTATATTTCAAGATTCTTCTTAAAAAAAACGAGTTTGAGTTATATGTCGAATATACCTAAAACATTAAAAACTGGAGCTTGAAAGTGTACGTCAGATTTTATTGTATATATTTATCCCCCCCCCCATTAAACCACATAACTATGCATCCCCGTGTCAAAAGCCGTGATACTGGAGAGCGAATATATAGTGACATTCTTCTCAGGTAGTTAAAGGGTAAAAAGAGTTAGTCGATATAATGAATAATAGTAGATTCGTCATAATATATTTCATCGTTATCGGTAAAATATTATTCAATTTATCAAACTGTTCACATAATCCAAACTAGTTCAAAATATGACATTAAATTTAACTACAAAACAGTAAAGCAAAACATTTTTCTACTATGTAATAATAATCCCAGAAACCTTTGAATACAAAGTATGTTACTCAATAAAACCATAACGATCCGTTTCACAAACTTCTCTTACTATAAACACTCCACCTTTCAAATACTCCCAAAATGCCTTTTTCGAAAATAAAACCTTTTCGATATCTGCCTTTCTCATTTAAATACTATAGATCTCTCTTTCTCTCCATTTTCTTCAAAATAAATAACACGGGGGACGAGCTCGTTAAATTTATAGGGTAGCGGCTATTAAGAAAATTGTCAGTCGATGCAAAGATTATGTGCGCAGTTAAAAAGTCTCTTTATTTTGCATTTCAGTTATGCATCCAATTTTGAAGCAGGAATGAGACCATTTGTCACAGGGGTGAATAATTGATTCGACTTGGCTTTTGAGCTTCTTATTCGCGAGTTTCCACTGGAGTTATTACTCTTGTTGGAAAAGTCAACCTCTCTCTCTTTTCTTGTTCCGAAACTTGGATTGGATTTTATCTTTATTTCGGTCTCCCACGTTAAGCTCGATAATCAAAATGGTAGTTTCCAATGATATTACCTTTCAAAGTGGAAGTTGTGAATTTAAGTTTTATACAAAGCTTCGCCTTTTTGGATGCTTTTAGGAAGCCAATAATTTGTTTTGGTCTTTCTTCTAAGCATAGGATGTACTTCAGCTTACATAAGGACGTTAAATTATACAATTTAAAAACATTTTTGATTGTTTTACTCTATTTGTTCGTAAAGCAATGTTCCGTTTAGTTGTTTTTTTTATCTAATTTACTCCACATTTCGAAGAAGATATACAGGGTGATTCGCTACTTTACGGACAAACTCACATGGTGTGTAGAGAGTACAAACGTGACTGGACTAGCCTTCTCAGAGCCTCAATCTTAATACCACAGAATGCTTTTGGTATGAAATTAAATGCAGATTCCGTAGGCAATCATTTGGACTATCCTCTCTGCTAGCAGACACTTCAGCTGTGTTGGATGACCGTAATTCAATTCATATGGTCACCTATGAAAAAACTGGTGAAATGCTTCTCTGTTTCTTTCTATATGTATCTTTCTATCTGTGAGGCCAACAATAATTCAAAATTTTTTGTGCCACTAGATGGTTGTACCTATCAAGGTGTTTCAGAATCAGTAAAATATGCTTGGCATGGTTTTAGAGAATCCAAATTAATTATATTCGAATAAATAATAAATGCTAAACTTAAATAATAAATGTTAAATTTATTTTATTTAAATTCACTTAATTATTGTTAATTTTTAAAATGAATTAATAATGAATTAACTATTGAATAGACATGCATAATAAAAGTTCCAGTAGATGCTAAAAGGCTTATGAAATTTTTTGAAGCTTAATAATTTGAAATCGTGCTGACTATTAATTGAGAGCTACCAAACACGCACCTAATAATTGTGGACCATGCCAAGCATATTTTACTGATTCTGAAACTTGTGCATCCATCTAGTGAAGCAAAAAATAATGAATTACTGTTGTCCTCACATATCAATGCAGAAGGGAGACCAGTAACATATTAATATGTGCCTTAGGACTTTTTCAAGTTTTTACCACTTAATGTCCACGCACTTTTGATGGTTTGTTGGCAATTATATAATATATAATTTATTTTTCATTTTTCAAAAAAAAAAAAAAAAAAAAAATAGAGAGAAATAAAAATGGGTTTGATTTGTACAACTTGTTCTGGCAATGCATTTATAAATTCCAGTGATACAATTCACATTGTTTTCTTTAAAACGTCACAAACTTTTATTCCAATTACTAGCATTTATAAATTGAAAAATAAAATTCCTGAAAACCATGATGAAATTGTAACACAATTTATCAATCAAACTACCCTTGGCAGGCACTGCAACAAAAGCCTTAAATTCAATTGTACAAAAAATATTCTCGTATTTCTAGCAAAAAATGAAAACTTCCTTACAAACCCTTGCTTGACAAAGTAGAAAATCCTAGAAGTTCACTATATACTGGGCATACTTCTTGATTTTTGATAGAAAGCAATGACGGGGAAGAAAAACCAGACCGGGAAGGCCAAAAGGCTAGAAGAAAAGATAAACACAGATTGTTCGGATTACTGAAACTCTAAGGGACCCTACCATTCTTTTCCATCCACTTCATTCCTAGCCCCAAGAATGTGGAAGGAATCACAAAAGGATAGTAACATATAAGCATGCATAGCAACGAAGCGTTTTCGAGGAACTGCATAAAGCATTCTCCGTTTTCTCTGGTGGAAAGGTATTGGCTATCCGCAATCCTCCTCCCTTCCCAGGACGTTCGAAACAGTATCGGGCCCACATTTTTTTTTTATTCCTTTTTACTCTTAGGAAAATATATTTTATTTTATTTTGAGGCCCTTCCGTGCTTCGAATACTTTAAAGGCGCTCGTAAAGAGCAATCGAAGTCTGGGGAAACCTTAAAAACAATTCGATCAAAAAGGCCCAGGGCTGGTACAGATAAGGGTAGCACAGTGCAGATTTTATTTTTTTAAGGTATATGTAATAAAGAAAAAAAATTGAAAAGGGGACATTTCCAGAGGCAGAAAGTGTGATCGGGTTCCTCTAAAATTGGTGATGCATTTTTACTGGGGGTGGGGGATCTTTTTTACGGTCTGTGTGCAAAGAAAGGGACTTGGTGGGGGTATTCCAAAGAAATTGGCCACTTTCCATCCGTTTTCGAAGACTTGTGATGGGAGGGTGCCGTTCTTTAGGTATTGGTCGACGATATGGATCGAATCTGAAAGCATAAAGGACAAGAAACAGATAAAAACGGGGAGTCAGGGAAACATAGGAATTTTACAATAGAATTTCTTACATCTTACGTAGAAAGAATGGATTTTCACTAGGATTTCTTTTAGAACTGCCAATTACATATCAATATTTTATCAAGTAATAGAAAATATATTTCTTTTCTTCCAAGAATACGCAATACATGCTTCTATACCATCAGTATATGCAGCAGGTGTTATAAAGCTGCAATCGAAACACTTTCTTTTTACCGGTAAGAGATTGGAACATATTCAAAAAGTAGAATAATATTCATCATCAACGCTTACTTCATTAATTTCTTTATAAAAGTTTATATACATACATATATATATATATATATATATATATACATAAATATCAATTAAATTTATATGTCTAACAGTTAAGCTTTGGGAGTTACTTAAAAGAAATTGGAATTGTTAACAACTGATTAAATTTTCAAATTCACTGTATTCTTTTTTAGTTTTTGAAACTTAATTACCCTCTCCCCCCCCGAACAAAAATACGGTAAATATTACAGATATTTTACTTTCAATTGAAACAAATTAAAGAATTAGTTTACTTTTAAAAATTGTATTTTCATTTTCTGCAACTAGTGCAAATCTGATTATGTAACATTTAAATACTATAGATCCTATCAAAGAAATACATGTTACATCTTTACTTACTCGTATTTTGATTGCCATACCATCTCTTTGATCTTCTAATAAATCTTGACTTTTAACTCTCAATGGAAATATATGCAATAGCATGCAATCGTTTAAAATAAACATCAGAAAGTTTTAACTTAAAATCTTATAAAATGCTACAAACTGAATGTAAGTGTATTTAAATGACTACAAACATCATAAATATAAGTAAGATTGAAAGATGATTTGATACTTCAAACCGCTATTATGCAACTGTATGTCTTAGAACTAGTTGAATGAAATTTTGCAAAGATAAAAGTAAAAAAAATTAACTGGGTATGTTTTTCATGCAAATTTTTACTTTGATGTTACAGCCATTTACCTTACATTTAAATAATTGGAGTCTTAAGCGTGTTTTTGTAAAAAAATAACTTTATCCACATTATTAAAGCATCGTATTGTTAGTATGTGAAATTAAACGTGAAATTCGCCTTTGTTATTTATGTTCATTTAAATATCGAAAAAGTAATCTTATTAAAAGCAACAAAGAAAATAATTATTGTTTTTTCGAAAACAAAACAGTCCCCTTAGAAATAAAATTCTTATTTATCGAGAGTATTTATATTTTTAGTGGTTATACATAAAAGATATTATAGGTACTTTCGTTACACGATCACTTGATTTAAAATATAAAGCTCGTGTTTAAAAATATCTATAAAACTGTAATCTCGCGTTCAATAAATAAATAACTTGTAAACTTTTGAATGAACTTGCAATGTCTTAAGGAAATCTGTAATTTTTAAAATGTACGTCTATTGTAATATAAAAGACGGGTAGTTTTAGAAATCCCGGTACCTTTTGGAGGAATGTCCTTTTAGAGAGGTTCTTTAGAGACATCACTAAATTTTAAGGATGGATTTTGATTTATTTAAAACAAATGGATTACTTAACCATGATTACATATGTGTTGGGTGTTTCTTTTTCTGGGTTTTTGCTTCAGACTGACCACTTGATCGAAACATCTGCGCATGCACTTCAGAGCCTAAGGTCACGTAAACTAAGATAGGCATAATAGACCTTGGCTCTCATGGGCTATTGCACTATTGAGTTCATTTATGATTCCTACATTACTGTGGACATCCACAAATTTCAACAGTTGCGGTGATGGAGATTTTATTTTATTGAATAAAAATTTTTCGTTAAAGTTCCATCGATATTCTTACATACCATCTCTGTTTTGTTGAAAACCCAAAACATACAACACTCTAGTGCTGTACAACATGAGTTCCTTCATTGCATTGTATAAAGATTTGTTATGCCTAGCTGTGTTCTATCCCAACTCAAATTATATATAATGAATTAAACCATCATTTCCGGAATGTTTTATTGTTTTTAGAGCAGATAGTTAAAGATAAAACAGGCTTTAAAAAATGTCTGCATCTATTTTATGTATGAAACAGTTTTCAGAAATTGTTGTTTTGAAATAATGAAAGTATCACAAGTAATTTATTCATTAAGTTTCAGTAAACAACTTAAGTATACATTTTTAATGATTTAATTAATTTTTTTATGCAATGGAGGGAAATTTATTTTTCTAAGTGTGAATAAACAACTTATTCCTTAAGTTCTTTTTCTAAATATGCATCTAAAAATTTATTCTTACCATTGTTTCATTTTTTGAAATGTATCCTAGTTCTCTTTAAATTAAAAAAAAAAAAAAATCTTAAATTTCATTTTTAATGAGGAATATGAATTATATTAAGGTTTAATTTTAATTTTTATTTTTGGAATTTCTTATTTTTAAAAACTGGTATTGTAATTGGAAATATTTACAATAAGCATTTAATAAAAAGGCTTTTAGATGTTAAGGAAAAAAAATATTTAGATCATTTAGAATAAATTGTCTTGAAAGAATTATTCAATACCTGTGTTCTTTTTTGCAATTCTATTTTAAATTTCATATGGCTGTATTCACATATTTTTTTAGATACCATCTAATTTACCTTAAGAAAATAATGAAAAGATTTCGAAGAAATAATTGAAAAAATATCAGAATTATAAAAAAAACAGACAATTGATTCATAAAACTGTAATAAGAAACTGATAATTAATTTAAGTAATAACATATAATAGGATAAAAATCAAACATTTCATTTATTTTTTATTAATTTTAAATTTGTAAAATACTGCCTTTTATGTTTTATCTTTAAATTAAAATTAAATAAAATTATAATTTATACGCCTCAATAAATTAGAAATTTATAAAAATGCGTGTTAAAAAGTAAATTTTTGCTCATAATCACTATCACTCGTAACAAGTGTTTAAACTAAAAAAAAAACTATATTATTCATACTTTGAATCTTATTCAAATATTTATATATAGCACAATTTCAAATTATATTAAACGTTCATTGAATACATTTCGTGTTTAAAATTCAAAGTATTGAAAATATTTTTATTTCATACAATAGATATCCCAAATTAATAAGAAATAAACTTTAGTTCATTGTCAAATAATAAACTACATCTATTCAATTGAAGTTTATGCATTTTAATTAAACATTCAACACACTACTTCGGGATGCAAAATCATAATGGACATTATAGTACATATCCAACAGATGCTATGCATGCCACGGGTTTGAATCTTAGTGCCACTGAAGACTCGCCGTATGGAGGTAGTTAGATGCACGTTAAATTTGTCAAGATCCAATGACCACTCGTTCGTGTGGTGTGGTAGTTAGGAGAGGGAGGTGGCAATACATGCTCATGTTGCCTTAAGGTATCCGACTACGTTCGGAATCGTGATTTTAAAAAAAGCGGATAAATGAATAATTTTCATGATATTTAGTCTCACTTAGATTAGAATACATGTATAAAATTGTTTTAAAAACATTTTGACAAAAAAAATAGTTAAATACAATATTTTGGCAAAAAATTAACTTAGAATAACCTTTTTTTCAAAATGATCTTCTTTTATAAAAAAAGGCTTCTAAAATAATAATATTTTACTTATATAAAGTAAAGACTTCTCCAAACAGTCTGAGCTACTTTTTTTTGGAAACTTCACATTATTTTCAAAGTTACAACCCATTGAAATAATTATCGGTGTTTTTTTCTTAAAATTTCCCCCTCTGTTCTCCTAAAGCAAGGATAAACGCACTTATAAGTTATATATTTCAAAAATTATAGTTGAGCCTCTGTACAGAGGTCTGAGCTATATACAGGCAAAATATTATTATAATAGAAGCATTTTTCACAAAAGGAGATTATTTTGAAAATTGGTCATTTTATGTAATTTTTTTTTAAAAATATTGTACTTAAATAATTTTTTATTGTAATAATATTCATAAAATAGTTTTATATATATTTTCTAATATAAGTGACACTAAATATCATCAATATTATCCATTAATACGCTTTTGCAAAATCACTGTTCCGAACTTAGTCGGATACCTTAAATTGCAGCATTAATATAACATTCACTCACTCAGATTCTTTCCCGGTGGGATACCTACATTCCTGTAGGTTTTTTGTGTGCCCCTACATAATTTTAAGACACATAAAATGTGTACAATACAGAACAAATTTAGCGCTTTTGGATTTTGCCGTTTGCTAGCAAAGCATTTGCTGCATACCCGCCAGCAATGAGTCTGATAATAAGAAAAATAAACATTTCCAAAATTTACTTAAAGTCACGTTTTAGGATTTTTGTTTACATGTTAAACTCAAAAAAGTAGCCAAAAACGAAACGCAAACAAAAGAAGTCATAAAAAGGAAATTTATTGAATTATATTTATCTTTAGAACGAATAATATTTGTAGCCAAGGGAAAACTAATTCAAAATTCGGAGTAAAATCTGTATGTAAGAAATGAGCGATAAATATGACTTTTACACATATAATCAATATATATGTTTATGCTTACTATTTATTTAACTGTTCGAGAAAGGGTCATATAAAGATATAAATATTAATTATGTAATAAAATACTCACGGGACATATTACTGATCATTATTTTTCTGAAGTTTCACAGAATATTTATTTCTGCCCCTGAATAGTCATTAATAGCCTTGCTTAAAACATAACAACATAACAAATAAGCATAAAATTAATTGTATTTCCCAAGTAATTAATAAACATAAAAGACATTAAAGTGAAATCTACAGAAGTAATATCTCATGATTATTAAAATTGAACAATTATGAACAAATAGTGTGACCATCATTACATAATTTGACTTAAAGGCATATTGTGTGAGCTGTATATATATATATATATATATATATATATATATATATATATATATATACAGCTACTAAACAATACTATAGTACAGTAATATATGTATATATATGGTACTTCTAGGTCTAATTTAATTTTCTATATCTATTCCCTTTTCAAAGGATTGCAGGTATAATTTTTAAATTATTTGTAGAAATTTTATCTACACCGCGATATCAAAAATCATTTGACGCAAAGAAAAATAATTATAAACTTAAATTTTAGGTACTGCATGCATATTTCATTAAAAATTAATTAAAAAAATTTATTTAAAAAGCTGTATTATTTTCTTTGATTGCATTATTTTCAGAAAATTACACTATTTGGGGATTCCAACATGTTTTTCGTGTATGTCACAAACCTTAAAAAATGAATATTCTATGGCACTGAATGAAGGCAAAAATACGGTGGCGCACACAAGAATTTTTGAAAGGTTCGAGGGTCGAAATCCTAATTTCTCGTATTATACTCCAATTCACCGCCAAACACATTCTTTTGATTTTATCGACTGTCGGGAACAAAAAACAGTAAAAAGTAAACTATTAAATAACTAATTATCTTTAATTAATAAATTACTTAATTTAATTAGTATACTTAATAAAATTAAGAGTAGCACACAAGGGCAGTGGGTCTTGAACCACGAACTCCCTCTCTTATGTGCGCCATTGAAAGGATAGCATAAAAAATTTCGAAGTCATACGAACAAAATCAATACGAATTTGAATGGGAGGGAGTATCTACTTTTCCTGTATCTACTTTTCCACGAATGCATTTGACAGCAAATAGAAAACAATAAATGTTTTTCGTAATGTTTGTAGTTTCAAGTTCTATCTATAGTGCTTCTTTTTACATAATAGGCTTAGTATTTGCAACTGTATTTATTATAGGTATCGCCTTAAATTTCCGAATAAGATACCCCTTTACGAATAAACATTGCTCACAGTAAATGGGACAGTATATTTTTCGTCACCGAGCTTCAACTTTTCCAAGTTGCACTGAGTTTAATTCTGATTCTCAAGAAAGTTTCAGTTCAAATAAACAGTTTTTTTTTAGCGTTGAATTTAATTTTTTTCCAATTATCACGTGGTATTTTGTTTATAATTATTGCCAGATATGTATTATTTAATATAAAGTTCCTTGGAAAGAGACTTTATTATTCCAAAGCATGGCTAACTTAACCGTATCAGAGATTTATATAAAACACGGTTCGTTTATAATTACATGTAAGACAGAAACAAGTATTACACAACACATACAGAATAATATTATAAATATTATTTAAAATTTGAAACTTTTTTATGGTATATATTTAGTTGTATTACCGCAAACTGACATGATATACCTTAAATTCCGGCTTGTAACGCACACTCATAGCACAAAAAATAAAATCGAAATTTACTTGTGCGTGTTATACACCAGGTATAAAAATGAGAAATTAAAAAAAAAAAAAATGTTAGCATGGGAAAAAAATTAGACTTTTCTACATACATCGAAATACTGTTTATTTAAAAGAAATGACATTTGTCATGAACACCTAAAGCCCTCTAGCTCTAAAAGTTATCTATTTTTTTTTTTCTAAATCTTGAATAATACCTCGAATAAATGACACCAAAACATACGAGAATTGCACACGTAAATTTCAAATTCCTTCGTAAAAAAGGCGAGGCACGTTATACTTCGAAAGCACCTAAAAATTAAAAATTGCAGCATAAAAATATAGGTGTTTGTTATACGCCAGATTTTACAGTAAATCTTATCAAAAGCTATAATTGTAGCTCTGTGTTTAAAAAAAATACTATTATAACTACTACTTATACTATTATATGTATGCTCTTATAGGTTAGATTAATGTTATGCTCTTATGGGAAGGTTACATTCTAGAAAACATGTAGACCAGGGATACTCAACCTTTTTTACTGCTGGGCCGCATACATATGCCAGCTATTTCTCAGAGTGATGAGCCATGACGGGCAACTTAAAAAGGCTCCGTTGAGGCTTGGTGATGTAAACGAAAATGCCGAGGGTAATCTTCATGGTAAAACTTAAAAATACATTGCTCTATGGGAGGGATAAGCCCTTAAACACCACCCTTGTATACACCACCGCTGTAAATTTTAAATGCATTTTAATAGTAATATCTATAATAGTCTTTTCTTATTGTACCAGGCATTTAACTTAAACTTTCTGCTAAATTTATCTGAAACATGTAAACCAAAAATTTTATATAACGTTTGTCTTTTCAGTTTGAAATGTCCACATTAAAAATTCAAGCTCTTAATTGAAAACTATAAAATAAAGGATGGATTAAGTAGAAAGCACACGCAAAAAAAGTAATTTTTTATCTTTTTCTTTTATTGCGATACAAGAACGAAAGTAAAATAAAGCATTATCGACTTGCGTTACGTAAATGTGGTCAATAATGGCGCCCCTGCTTTAGTTCAGCATACAAAATGTTAAAGAGTCTCCTCTGCAATTGAGAGCGCGACGAATTCCCTTTAACTCGATCCAACCATTACTAGTGCACTGAAAGAGAAAAATGAACTTAGAGGTCGTGAGCCGATCTTTCATTACACTTCAGTAAACAGTGACGACGTGTCACACGCGACTCTAGAATCCATTATACCAATAGGTACCTCATTAGTGTAAAAGATCAGAGGCATTTATTAGTTTATCGAGTGATTGCGTCGCGATATTCTGGTGTAGTCACGAGGACGAATCATCTTTTTTTTTTATTTTTATTTTTGCTTACAAAATTTTTTTTTTTATCGCATTTAATCTTAGGAGGATTTACATTTAAATTCGTTGTACTTTACTCTCACGTTTAGATGAAAGGTTTAAGTCTCAAATCGTGACAGATCACAATGAAGAATGGCTGGCTGGAGGGTATAATGATTGCCCTAAATGTGCAAACTGTTTATTATGCCCCTTATTTTTATTCCGTGTTTCGATTTTGGATATTTGTGGTAAAAATGCAATTAAATTGATGTCCTCGAATGGTATTATAGTGTATAATGTATTATGAAATGTGTTGACGAATTGTAAGTAAACTTAAAGGAAAGGAATGGTTGATTTTTCGAGGACTGCACGTTAAAGTTACCGATATGATTTTCTACGAAGTTATTAGGTTGCTTTAGAAATATTATAATACGTTGAAAGTTCGTTATTGTGTTTTTACCATCCATCACAAGAGCTGTTTCCAAATCGCTTTCATCACGGAAGTCCCTGGGAGGTAACATATTTTCTTGGATCACGCACGTTTGGATTTTGATGAGTTTTCTTTTCTAATCTCTTTTGTGAAACCCAAAGACGTGTTTGACTTTGAATCTCGATGTTGACTCTGTCTTTCGAGAAAGATGTTGATGTGCTGCAATTAAACGCGAGATATTTTCTTTGATTCACCTGAACGGATGTAAGAACATTATAATTAATTGCATTGTTAATTAAAGTTTTTTGGTTGAATGTTTTGCTCTGGACAAAAGATACATCGTTACAATGTATATCTTGCAATACGTTTTACGAATAATGCATCTCTAGTTAAATAAGCTAATACATATACACACACGTGTGTGTATGTCCTGAATATAACAATAACTTCTTATTGCTTTCACTGATTTATCATGATATAAGCATTTTAGAATGCATCTTTAGGTGTGAGTTACACTTTTCTTATAGTGTATTTAGAACTTCTATCCATTATTTTTAATAGGAGCTCACTGAGCACTACGAACAAAAAGGGGAAATGCTGGTTAGAAGCGAAATATGTTAAACTCCACTTTAATATAAAATTAGAAGCTGTCCCACCCTCTCATTGTTTATAATACTGCCTCATCCATTATTATATATTTTTGTTTAAATTATTTGTCTCTCTAGTAGAGATTATAAAAACTGTATATATATATATATATATATATATATAACGACAACGGGAAGTCTTGCAACCACGTGATTATTGCGGACGGAGGCTTGATTGGTGAAAAGATAACGTTCAATAGATTCTGATGTAATCTTACTTTTAAAAATGAAAGCTGTTAATTTTTACGGGACACGGTTACGATCCAGTTCTGAGGGTAAGCTAGTTATTATTTATGTGCGACTCTTGAAGGCCAGGACCATTAGAAATTAATATGTTATTCAGGAGGAAATTAAAGGGAGTAATTTACATATATATATATATATATATATAGAGAGAGAGAGAGAGATAGGAGAAGAGAGAAAAACACGGAGAGAGAGAAATATATGAAAACAATACTGCTGTATTAAGGTATCCGGTTACGTTTGGAACCGTGATTTTTCAAAAGCACATAAATGGATAATTTTCATGATATTTAGTGTCACTTAAATTAGAATACATGTATAAAGTTGTTTTAAGGACATTTTGACAAAATATATTATTTAAATACAATGTTTCGGCAAAAAATTAACTTAGAATATCCTTTTTTTCAAAATGTTCTCCTTTTGTGAAAAATGCTTCTATTATAATAATATTTTGCCTGTATATAGCTCAGACCTCTGTACCGAGGCTCAACTAGACCTTTTGAAATATATAATTTATAAGTGGGTTTATTCATATTTTACAACAGAGGGGAGCAATTTTAAGATTAAAATGCCAATAATTATTTAAATTGTTGGTAACTCTGAAAATAATGTGATTTTTTCAAATATTCTAGTTGAGCCTCTGTAGAGAAGTTTGCGCTATATACAGGCAAAATATTGTTATAATATAAGCATTTTTTACAACAGGAGAACATTTTGAAAAAAAATTATTCTAAGTTCAATTGTTGCCAACATATTGTATTTAAATAAATTTTTTTTATCAAAATGAGAGACCTTAAAACAATTTTATACATGCATTCTAATCTGAGTGACACTAAATATCATGAAAATTATCCATTTATGCATTTTTTTTAAATCACGGTTCCGAACGTATTCGGATACCTTAAAGGAATTATTACATCGTTAAAATTAAACATTGATCAAATATTTGAATATAAAATATTTTGTGTTGTTTAAATCGTTGAAAATGTTTTATCAACGATAGTTTCATAGCTGTTGCATTAAAATGTTCATAATCAACCTTAAATTGATTCAATAGTATTGTTAACATAATAACATTAATTCATATATTGTTAACAATAATGTATTATATATATTATTAAAAATAATTTTCTTAAACCAAATCAAGTCTACCTTTTTCTCACAAAGGATTTAGGTGCAAAGTGTTTTTAGCCGCTGTAGTCAGGTGATTATAATTACATGTATGTGGCAGTTAAATTTTGAGTGTATTTGTGTGAATGAGTCTTGATTCCACTGAAAGTCGTGGACACAGTTACCGAGTGGGCGTGATCATGAATTCATGAGCGACTTTGTTTCCGTTGAGTAGAGGAATCCTTCCTCAGTGACGCTGAAAACATAGTGTGTAAAGAGTCTGATGTACGTTAAATGTTTTGAGGCTCAAAGTGCTCACATTAGTTGAATGAAGAAATTTTTTGAAGAATGGGGTGCCAGATCAGGTTTTTTTCTGGTCACACACTTCAGTTTATCAGATTTACAAGGTCCGTCGCCAATAGCCCTTATTGTTTGATGTTTAAAAACAATCAACCCAACCACTGAAGACTCGTTGCATAGAGTGACTAATTTCTGCTGTCAGCAATGTCGGTTTATCCATTCGGCGCTTGGGGCGGGTGCCCAGGAGTACTGGCCTGAAAGGGCTCAGAAGGCCCTGGATAAGCTGGATTTAACCATATATTCTGGTTATAAATTTCGATCCTTCAGTGCCAATGGGACCTGTAGATCTTCTATGTCCAGGGCCTGAAATGAGCTAAAATCGACCTTGGCTGTCAGTCATATATTTTAGTGTATTTTATATTATATATCTAAGACTTTTTAAATATTCGCAAATAGGTGATAAGGCACACAGAAAATCTTGTAAATTAATGTCATTATAAGTATTAAATAATGCATTGCTATAATACAGATAAACTTAATTATAATAATGAAAAAACAAATATTGATAACAATAATTAAACATGCTTTACGAATAACTCATATATAATCTCAGTAACTAATTGCTCTAATAATCATTAAATAATTGAGCAATAATGTAATTTAAATGAAACAACTAAGTCTGATACTGGAAAAATGAACAAAGATAATGATCGGAATTCTTTAGGAATTGTTTATATGCCTCACTAATTAGCTGCAGTTTCTTTAATCTTCTTAATTCAGTTACACTAAAGCTATTTCAGAAACAGCTTATCCGATTAGTCAAAATTATTTATGAAGTATTCATTTGAAAATGTGTTGCGTATCTCCATGTCGTTTAGGAAAGAAGAAAAGATCAATATGTAACTCAAAGAGAAGTAATAATTATACTGCAATTTGTCACATTCTGTTACTTCTTATTGAATCATTTTCTACTAATCAATTAGTTAAATGAATACGATTACCACAAATAAATATCGTTATCAACATTGTTTCAAGCAAAATAAATTCTATAATTATATTCTATTTATGTGTTTGTCAGATTTCTTGTACAGTGGAAGAACTTTTATCAATCATTATACTGTCAGAAAGGACTTTTGGATATCACTTAACATTTCTCTTCAAATTAATATTAAATATTTTCATTTTAAGAAGTTTTAATTAGACTAATACCTTATTGTAACCCTAAAAAATTGTTAAAGTTATATTTTTCTGTCAAGAGAACAATTTACACAAAAATATTTAAAAAAAATAAGTCTCTGAGAAATATGTCATAACTGAAAAGTAAACATAATGAGTCAACGGGTGTACTTTTTAAGATCATGTAGATGGAAAGTCATTTTCCCAAGGTCCATAAAAGTGTTAAATTCTTTCAAATTTTAAGAATTATTCTCTGGTATCCATTTTGATTTGTATAATCAATCTTTTCTTAAACAAAAAATGATATTTTGTACTCTAACTAATACAGGCGAATATGTTA
The DNA here is from genome assembly GCA_019973955.1 of Trichonephila inaurata madagascariensis. Lineage (NCBI taxonomy): Eukaryota > Metazoa > Arthropoda > Arachnida > Araneae > Nephilidae > Trichonephila > Trichonephila inaurata. The sequence goes on from BMAV01003558.1 coordinate 451,296, forward strand.
ACTGGCAAAAGTTTGTTACATCAACCAGGATTGAACTTTTTTTAAAGGTATTTACCGACGATCCAACAATTTTCCGGTTTTCGGATCGATTCGTATGAAATATATGTTTATCAAGAAAACTCTTTTTAAGAAAAAGAAGGGGAAAAAAGTCAACCAGAGGCATTTCTCGTCATAAAATGAATCATAAAAGGGGAAAAAAGGAAAGATTTTCTGAAACTTTGGATTCGAATTTCCGTTTCTTAGAAACTTTCATTTTGTTGCTGAGATTTTTTTTTATTGTTCGGTGTTCGAATTCCATATCCTGTCGCCATTTTTCCTCCGTTTCCTGAAAGCAAGTTTTGGAAAACATAATTTTATACATTGCTTTTTATCAGCGAAACCCAAGGATATTTTTATGTTAAAATTGGAATTGACTTGATAAAACTGTTTTTGCTTATTCATGATAATGAAACCTCCGGACATTTCCTTTGATGTGTTTTTAGTGGAGTTTAGTTTCTTTGTATTATATGTCTTTCAGATCCATAGAGCGTGTTTTGTGAGAGACATTTTATTTGCTTCATTTTTCTGCTAGAAAATTGATATAATAAAAGCAAAATAGTTATAAAATAAGTTGATTTAGTTTTTTTTATCCTATGATGATATAAAATTATATTTTATGAGTCAATTCCTTAAAATGAGTATTTCGTTATATGTTTCAATTTATATATAAAATATTTTCTTATTTGTGTTGATTTTATGAAAACTTTTTAAAATTTTGTATTAAAATATTGAAGCAAAATAAACATAAAATAAAAGTTATGATAAATTCTTATGGATTAAATGAAAAAAAATGTATTATAAATGCCAAAAGAGATTACAAAATATTTCGTTTTTTTTTTTTTTTTTTTTTTATTTTATACTTATCATCCATTATATTTTAAAAAAAAATAAATAAACAACTAAATATTTCGTAATGCATCCTTCATTGTTCATTTAAAAATTGGATATTTATTTATAGCGAAAAAAAATATATTGTAATGTAAACGTCAATTTGTATTTTTTAACGGAAAATGATCGCTAATATGTAGTCATGTAAATGCCATTTTTACGTTTATTATTATATAGTATCGTATAATATTCACAAACATTATGAGTTCGTAGTTATTGTCTATTTTCGGTAACAAAAGTTAAAAGTATATCAGTATGTATTTAAAGATGAACATTTGTTAGTTATTATATTGAAAAGTGGTATTAAGGTATCCGACTATGTTCGGAACCGTGATTTTGCAAAAGCATGTAAATGGATAATATTTATTATATTTAGTGTCACTTACATTAGGAAATATGTATAAAATTGTTTTAAGAATAGTATTGCAATAAAAAAAAAAATAAGTACAATGTTTTGACAAAAAATGAACATAAAATGACCCATTTTCAAAATATTCTCCTTTTGTGAAAACTGCTTCTATTGTAATAATATTTTGCCTGTATATAGCTCAGACCTCTGTACAGAGGCTCAACTAGAACTTTTGAAATTTATATTTTAGAAGTGGGTTTATCCATTCTTTACGACGACAGAGGGGAGAAATTTTAAGAAAAAAACGCCGATAATTTTTGTAATCGGTTGTAACTCTGAAAATAATGTGAATGTTTCAAAAATCATAGTCGAGCCTCTGTACAGAGGTCTGGGCTATATACAGGCAAAATATTATTATAATAGAAGCAGTTTTGACAAAAGGAGAACATTTTGAAAAAAGATTATTCTAAGTTAATTTTTTGCCGAAATATTGTAATTAAATACTTTTTTTGTCACTATGTCCTTAAAACAATTTGATACATGTGTTCTATTCTAAGTGATACTAAATATCATGAAAACTATCCATTTATGTGATTTTTTTAAAGTCACGGTTCCAAGAACGTAGTCGGATACCTTAAATGAAGCATTACTACAAAAAATTACATAAAACACTGTTTTGTTCTTTCTTTATTTAAATTAAAAATATTTGGAAAAAAAAACAAAAAAATAATGAAAAGACTGACGGAAAAAGACTGTTAATGACTGGAAGGAGGTGATTTTGAGTGATGAAACATTTATTTCTACAGGGATACAAATTAAGTGTAGTTAGGCGAAGTTAAGTTGAAACTTTGTTCCTAGATCATATCCAATAGACTGTAAAACACCCATTATGTTTGTGGTTTTTTCACAAAAATGGCGCTGGAAGCTTAGTTCCTCTTAAAGATGTGATGAATTCTGTAAAATATATAGATATATTATGTAGTAGGATTGTTCCATTCTGGAAACATTTGTCGGAACATTTAAACATGACTTGGCCCCTTGTCACAATTCGAAATTGCTCCATACTTTTATGCGGGAAAATAAAATAAAAGTGCTCGATTGGACCCTGTCTTAAATCTTATTGAACATTTTTATTGCATATTCTCAATAATCGTTCCGCTAAGATTTATCGCAATAGAGCAAATGATGAAAAGGGCAATACTATTGTGTTTCCGAGATGATGAAACCAAAACATGTGTGCTTCTCTAATAGAGTTCTGTGCCAAGACGTGTTGAAAAGGTCACTGCTGCTAAAGGAAGACATATTTTGTTCTAATATACGGATTTTTGAGTCTATTTAAGGTATGTAATAATAAAAAACTAAGGTTTTAGATAAAATCACTTTTTTCCCCATTTGTCTCAATGGATTTGAGCAATAAAATAATATGTGAAACACATTGTAAGAGCATATTCTAGAGTTATCTTATCATGTAATAACCCTAGACCATTCTAGATGTGTTCCGGGGTATTTACTTGTGTCATCACATTTAGAGACTTTTTAACATTTGACGACCGAGAGAGAATTTCTAGTAGAAAATGTGCTCATTTAGCAATAATGACGGAATTTTCTCTATTTTCCTGTAAACTATCTTACTACCTTTCAGACAACAATACCTCTTCGCAGGTAAGAAAATAGACTGCAAACTTGTAACAATAGTATAGTAAATCGAATCTATAACGTAAGGTATTGTGCACAATTATGAATTCTGTTACTAAAGGAAAAATATATTTTTTTAAAAATCTGATATTAATATAAGTATTTAAAGCAAAGTCTCTCTTGTGACTTTTACACATATTTGCTTTAAATAAATAATGATTTTTATTTTAAAAAAGAATTGTAGTAATTAACATGCAAATTACCTAAGCCAAACTATTGCAAATTTTAAAAAATAAAAATTGCGATTCATGTATTTGGCAACTTACGGGGAAGAAATTCGCAAAAAGTGATGTGCTAATTTCTTTTCCTTCATTCAATTTTCGCTATTTTCCTCGTGGTTATGAGTTAAAAAGTTTGCAAAACCTCTTGTAAGATGCAAACCAATAGCTTAATTAAGAAAATAGCCTCATTATTACTCATTTAAATTTAAAAGTATAAGAAGTTTCAAACTATTTTATATAGAATTAGAAAAATAGCATGCATCTTTTGTAGAAAAAAATAAATATAATTTTAAAAAAATTAGTAATTCAAATTTATATGCAAAAATCTTTAATTTTTCTCTGAATGTATAATAATTGATCTTAATGCTGTTCTTTACTGCGGACACAAGGGAAGTTTGACACATTTCTTTTTAAGTTTCAACTATTAGAGAGAGAGTTGACTCTCGCCTACATATATTTATTTATGTATTTATTTTTTTATTTTGATCAAATCTTACATCGTTACAAAAATACTTTCTATTGATCCACTCAAGTTCAAATACATTTTTAAAACTTGTAGTGGCTGACACTTGATGTTAATACAGTTTTTTAAATATTAATTCATTAGTTAAACGTAATTAATGAATAAACAGTAACAAACAAAAATAATAGTCCAACACCATACAAAAAAAAGGAATCGTTGTGTACCTGTAGCGCAGTGGATAGTGTCTTGGCCATTTAATCCGACGATCCTGGGTTCGAAACCCTCCTGTTATGGCCAAATTTCTGAGAATGTAATTTATTTATAATATACTATTTTATTAGAATAATTACATTTAATGAATGAATAAATAATAAGAAAGAGAGAAAAAAATTATCCAACACACATACACCATATTTAGAAAGGAGAGTGGAAAATTGCAAGGAAAACCGCTTTCTATTTTGTCAATATTGGGGTTCTGTCATATGTTTATAAATATTTATAATAAATGTAATTATTTAATAAGAAGTAACTAAAATAAAAATTTTCCTTGTTGACCCAAGTACGAACTGATTTAATTTTTTTTTCGTACATATTACTTTTTTTTTATATATTATAATTGACTTTAATGCCCTTCTTTAGTGAGGACAAGGAAGATTTAACAATACTTTTTTCACTGCGATGAATTCAAATTACTTATTTAACGTTTCTTGGTTGTTATTAGAGTAATAAAAATACCTTGAACTAATCTTAATTTTATTTTTAAAATTATCTCAACAACTGAAAACACTTGACAAAGTAGCTGAAAGATTACATATTCGCAAAGCTTTCCTCCCAAGCCAGAAATTATAGAAACAGAAGCGGTGGAAAAAAGCCGACAAAACACTTTTTTAAAGAAAAAAAAAATTAATTCTTGCTTATCTCCCAAAATAAACTTTAGAAGAAGGGAATTTGACGTTTTTACGGTAAAGGATGGAGATGGTGGAATGACGAGAAAATAATGATGCTACCCAGTCTTATTAACGTCAAACACTTCACCGTGGAAAATTTCGTCCGCGCTAAAAATCAAAGAAAAAAAGAACGCACACAGATTGAACGCAAAGGAAAAAGAGTGAGAAGTAAAAAAGAACGAAATAAAATCCAAACGATATTATCCCTCTTTCGATTTACATTTCAAAGGAAAATATTATTTTCTCTTTGCAATTCTCTTTCCTCTATAACTCATCCTTTTGTGAAAAGACAGAATCCGGACCCAATCCGGACGTCATATTTATTTACCAACCAAGCACAAGATGTGACTGGTGCTATTATCCGGCCAAAAATGTCGCCCGGACATGAAGACAAAGCACAAGCGAAATGAACATTTTAATATATCGAACCGAGTGGAATTGCATTCGTCAAATTTACGGATGTCAATTCTTTTATTCGAACGCAACACGACCGACGTCGTTTGGAGTTGGAGATAGCACTTGCAAAATTCAAAAAGCTCAGCCTTGATCTGAAAGTACAAACAATGTCAGTGCATATTTGACGCCCCAAGCCACTTTTTTTTATACTGCAACTGAAAAATTCTATTTAGCAGAACGTAAAATGCATTTTCTGAGTTCTTTTGCTTAGGTTTATTTCATATTTAATATAACAATGTATTTTATTTTATGTTTAGAATTTTTTCTTGAGAAACTAAAGAATTGTGTATAAAATATCGAGAGAATTTTTTGTTTAAATTTTTTTAAAATGATCTGTAAATGGCTGTCAAAAATTACAAATTATTTATTTTTTTTTGTTAATATGGTGGTTATACATTAAAAAAAATAAACAAATAAAAATTGACTTACAGATCGGGTAACCAAATTTTGGTAAACTGGTAAGAATTGTTAAACACAAGAGCCAGTAAAATTATGGAGATAAACATGCAAAGTCCTTGAAACAAGACGCGATACAATTCATATAATATTTAAATTTTTTCTGGGATATTAGTTAAAGTAACATGTTCAAATACTTTTTACATGAATTATTTGACGTTTATATTTTGCTCTAAAGTAAAAGGTGGCAGTATTCTAGCTGTCATAGTCATGGACTCATGAAAGACAAGTCTTCAATACCACTGAAGACCCGTCGTGTAATGAGGCGCTGCGCGTTAAATCTCTGAAGACTTTAAGCACTCCTCTGTGTGGAGTGAAACTGAGAGGCTTCCAGCTCTGGAGTTGTCCCCGATGTTACGTGGTCTGTTCCTTTTAGCTATCGTCCTATTTTATCGTCTGACGCTTATAAACACTCACTAGGTCTAAAGTGATTTCTACTGTAATGTATTTTAGTGACATTCTTTGGGGAAACTAAATTAGTAGAAAAGTACAATCATACTTATTTTTTCCCTATAAATAAAAAGTGCCTCAAAAATAATTTGATTAAAATAAGTTTTGCCCTTCTTTGACTAGAAATAAATTACTATATCCAAATTTCAATTTATACAAAGAGGGAATTTTTTCTAGACTTATTATTTGTTATAACAGCCTGAAAATTATAATGCCTATAATTTTATTTCAGTTAAAATAAGCTTATGCGTGTAAATCTTATTAAAATTTACATTTTCAAGAATTAAAATTATACTGTACATAGCTCTGGAATACAATTATACAGGACAGACTTTTAGTAATGAAAACATGGTTGTGAGTGAAAAAAATAACTCCCCCCCCACACACACCACTAATGCATAATACATATTTATGAGTATACTGATATTACTGGAATGTTAGTATGATTTTTATGATCGATGTAATTGTAACCCTCCATGCAATCATTATCACCTAACTTGCCAGCAAATAAAATAAATTTTTAAAACTATTTTATAGATAATTTTGAGATAAATATAAAGAAATATATATAATAAGTTTTAATAAAAACTTAATAGGTAAGTGATCGTGATAAAAAATACCACATTTCACAATAACATATAGCACAAGTACCATATGTCCAAACCACATATGCCACAAACATTTTAAGCAAGCTTGTCTCTTTCAAAAGTATTAATTTAAATCCCCTAGTAATATTCAAATTTATAAGTAACTCAAACATTTGTAAATAATTAGTTTTATTTTAATAAAAAAATAAGAAACGTATAAATTCTTATGCATGGATGTCCCAAAACTTTTCTAATTGATGGGTTATGATTTATAAACATAATACATACTTTCTATAATTACCAAAATTATCCAACAAAATTACCTAGCTTAGCAAAAATTTAAATCATTCTTAAGTTAAAAGAAATTTGAGAGTTTGATGCAGGAACATCAGATATCTGATATAGGCTTTTAAAAGTGTAAATTTATTAAAATCGGAAATTATACCTAAGAAAATTATAGCTTAAAGCTAAACGTATCATATGTACAGTTTAAGTGCTTAAAATGTATAAATTTAGCTAAAATACTGTATAATAATTAGAAAAGTTTGAAAATTGCTTCCTCAGTGTCTGGGTTTTGAGAAAGGATTTCTCCAATATATATATATATATATATATATATATATTTTTAAAAAGGGGAACCCATTAAATTCTGTCGAGACAAGCTTTTAATTTATAAGTGAGAATATATTTTCCTCGTAAAAGAAAATTAAGAGGGATATATTTCTTTTATTTTACCTTAGTTTTTTATAATGCATTCTTAACATACTGGAAGAATGCCTCAATCAAGAAGAAAAAACAGAAGTACTTATGTTAAATTAGCAAATTTTTTTCAGAAATTATAAATAAGTTTTTAGATGCAATTTTGATAATTTTTGATTATTATGTTGCTAATTCTATCAATATTTACCTATAATAATTATATTTCGCACATTGATTTAATTTTTAGGTGTGTAAGTGTTAATATCCTCAGCCTTCAAGTCCTTCATTGGATCGATAAATGAGTACCGCTTGGAACTTAGGATTCGGTTTATCGGGCTGACCATCACCGGAATACTGCTCATAAACCTGGGCCTATGGCTGCGTATACTAAGTTGAGCACAGTAGGCTTTGGGCCCCCGGGCGTTGAGCCGCTTAGTTGGCTAATATCATAAGTGTTTTTTTTTGTATAAGTTTGATTTTCATAAGTACTTTTCACTACTAGATATCAGGAAGGTCAGTTTTAAAGGAGCTTAATTTTATTTTAAAATTTTTATTTGGTTATTATTTTTTTCCCTGTTTCACAATTTTCTAACTATTTCTTTACACGTTTCAAATGTATTTATCAGTAGTTATTGGCTTATAAGAAGTGTTTAATAAAACTTACAAGGTTTTTTTTTTTACATCAAATGGTCTAATGGTTTTTATTACTTTTTCTATCACCATGTTCTAAATTTATTTTCTTTTTATAGATTCTTTTTTAGTAAACTTTTGCTCTTTACAGGAACTTATACAAATACGCAAGAACTAAAACGAGTTTAACCCTCTAAGTGGTCTGCAATTAAAGTCTTGTCATTCTAGAGATGCTTCAAAAATGCACCACACATATTTTGCTTTCAGGGTTCTCAGTGGTTGAGCTGTATTTTAAGAATTACGGCCCAGCCACTTTTGGGAATCTTGCTTAAAGGCAGAAAAAGCATCTCTTGAATACAATGCATGTGCAGACAGACCAAGCTTTGGAGGGGTTAAATTCCTTTTCATTTTCCATGTATATTTCAAAAGAAATTCATAAATGGAAGGGAAACTAATAGAAATGATGCTAGAAAAGCTATGGTGTAATAATATTAAAGTTTTTTTTTTAAATTTTCGATAGGGATTAGAAAATTAATATCTAGATTTACAAATTATACATAGCAATTGTAACTTGCATCTTTCTTTAAGGCTATTTTCGCCATGTACACAACAGCGTAAGCGTAACACGGAGCAAATTTTCAGATCGGTGTCAACTTTTATAAAAAATTTACATATTGTAACCTAAGTGCATTTGCTTATAATATAGTGTTTTTAAAATTTCAAAATATTTCATCAATAATTAGTGTTTCCTTTTAACATGTAATTCCTTTTAACACATGTAACATTTAGCATTACGGAATAGGAGAAAAAACGCGAAACACATTTTATAAAAGAAAAAAAAATGTGTCAACTCAAATAAAAATAAGTAGTATGATAAAATAAATGATTATCTACAGGATAGAGAGAGAGAGAGAGTGAAGCCAGGATATAATATTAATGTATGAGTACTTTTATATCTGAAAAAAATATCCCGAATTCGGGTCCTATACTTTAATATTAGCCGAAAACAGCCTTAACCAGCCAGTATTTAGATGATTTTTTAGTATTATATTAACGTCGCACTATTAATCAATATGAGGCATTTTAATTTCGATCAAGAGACGAGAAAGACGCATGAGCTAGAGACCCCGTCTCTAAACTACCACATCATGCCAACAGGAAAGACTTTGAGCTTGACAGATTTAACGTGCACCAGACCCTCTGTACGATGGATCTTCAGTGGAACCAGGGCTCAAACTCGCATCACGCTAGCCACGGATTCGTGAGTGAGTGAATATTATTCTCGCATTGTTCAGCTACACGAGGGCTTTTGGCGACGGACCTCGTAATTTTGAACCTTGCTCAAGTGACGAGGACGACACTTGAGCTGGCATCCCCCTCTCCTAACTACCACACCACACCAACGGGAGAACGTTTGAGCTCTCGACAGATTTAGCATGCATTTCTCCCCTACATGGCGGGTCTTCAATGGTTCTGGACTCGAGCTCCTGACACGCCAGCCACGAGGCCGTTACCTTGACCACTAGGCTACCGCGGCCTTTCTTCAGGGAAATCACCATAACCACTAGAATACCGCTGATTCTGTTTTGTTTGTTTTTTCTTCCAAAAATTGGCTGTTGTTTTTAATGGTGTGAACTGAAGATTCGTAAATATTTATTTTAATTCAAATAAAATAACTATATAGGTTTTATCCGATTGGAAACCTGGATTTCAGAAATTAACCGGAGAAACGTAAATAGGATTTTACATAAAAATATATATTTCATCATTTAGAGTTTTATAACACGTTAAAGTCTTGATTTTTCTTCAATCGTCCTAAGTTTTCTGCTCGTTTTTGATACAGTATCTACTAATAATGAAATAATAGCTGGAGTTAATTAAAGTTACTAATTTTTTGGTTGTGGTAGACATTTAAGTATTATATCAAATATTCTTTATTTGCATCTGAGGTAAATATTTCTCTTTTGCGAAATTACTAACGGTCTAATACCGTGTACAAAGCACCAGATGATAAACTACTTTTACTTAACTTTTCGAGAAAAAGAGCTTACGTATCACGATGACAAATATATCTTTTATGTTAACAAATCCAAGTGGAAAATTCCTTTTTCAAAAAAGACTAATATTTAATTTTCAGTTCACATCTACTATTTACCCAAAAGCTGTTTTAATATTTGCAAAAAGAAACCCTTTCTTTTCTAAACTAAACTTAACGAAAAGAAGGCAAATACATAAACTTGCATTCTTTCAAAGAACTTGAGAAGTATTAAAAAAAAAAATTCGACAAACTTCCTGCCGGAAAAGATCTCACTTGCTACCTTTCCTCCACAGTACCAAATCGTCAGCAAAAGGGGGTAGACGAAAAAAAAATCCTTCTTTTTCAGCTAATGTCCGCCACAAGGCGAATGAAGTCTTATCTTCAATTCAGGTGTCTTCTACGGCAAAAAGGACGTTACTTAATGGTAAAGCCTTCCAGCCACCCTTTTTGGTGCTTTGCCAGGCCAGTGTCGGAGGTTTCTGTCAAGACCATCTTTCCCAGAAACCTATTCCATCTGTCAGGCAGCCCCCCTGCTCTAAATGGCCGGCGACTTCAATTACTTTAAGGGAGGAGAGGGTTTAATCTTATTGTTTTTCCACGATCCTTTCAAATGTGCCGCCGGAGAATGTGGGAGGTAGACCTTTGATCTATTTTAGTTAACATTTAAAGTGGTTGCGCATTCAACATTAGAGTAATTTGGACACTAATTTTAACACCCACCAGAGATTAATTCTTGCTCGTCATTGTCTTTAACATTGAGGGTGGAAATGTTTCTTTTTATACGAAAGAGATATTCTTTTAATCTTTTTTTTTTATTTAAGTTTTATTTTCCTGTATGAGTGTAATGTTTTGATTCGATAGCTACATGGTTCGTAAAATGTTGGGTTTTTTATCTTTTGGCGTCTTAACTGTTTGCCAGGAATCAGCGTTAAAAAACCGGGATAAAAAAAACCCATGGAGGTGGGGGAGATATAATAGCACTAGAAGTCAATATTTCTTGGTTTAAAATTCTGTATGCATTTTATTTCAGGAAGAAACATCTGAGCTAATTTAGCTTGTATGCATTTTTTTTTACTATAAGATATACGTTAACTCCGGTGGTTTATAGTCAGCGTGCCCGCTTAATGCGCCTAAGGTGACAGGTTAGACCCCGGCTGGAGTCAATAGATTTTCCGGATGTGAAAATCGTAGGCAAGCATGTCATCCGATTATGTGGCATATAAAAAATCCCTAATAATTAGCATCCGATATGAAACCTTGAATTGAAAACTAATTTAATCGTCCACATTCGGTAACGAGGCCTCCACTAGATGGTGCCACCACGAAATCCCTGTCACATTTGGAGACTTGCCGTGTTTGTGGAAAGGCTAAGTTGCTAAAATGCAGCCCCATTGGAACAAAAAAAATAACATTAATGTATCTGAACGGTTTTTTGTGCACATTGCGTAAAATTCTTTCGTCTTTGTCTTTCTATATAAATGTTGGGTTTTATATTTATTTTATGATGTAATGTTTATCATTTATTTATTTTATATATAAACACAGCTATGCTTATTTGTCTTGTTGGTTTTAGCCGCAGTACCCTAATTTTTATGTTCACGTGTTCGTGGCTGGAATGTCAAGAGTTTGTGTCTAATGCCGCTGAAGAAACACTGTCGTTGCAGGTTTACCCATTCAGCGCTTGGGGCGGGCGCCAAGGGGTTCGAAAGGGGTCAGATAAGCTAGACCAGTGCTTCTCAAACTTTTAATACTGGCGCCCCCCTTTTCAATCACAATTTTTATCGCGCCCCCCTTATACATTAATAAATTACTGAATGCAATAACTATGCACTTTGACGCTAAAGCTACAATACGCTATCATAATTATAAACCGTTCAAATTAATAACATAAGTTTTAAATTTTGTATATGTTACTTTTAAGCAAAAAAAAAAAGAAAAATTAAGTAATAGGATAATTATGATGTTATTTTTCCTTTCTCTAATTTTTAAATTGGAACATATTGCAAAATGCGGTGGCTACTTAGAAGACAAAATATAGACATCAGCTAAATATAGAAAAATAACTCAGGAGTGGCCACCTCCCTAAAAACTTTGCCTGCAAGACAAGCCTGATGGAAGTCGCTAATACTTATTAAATTTGTTCTTAATTCAGTATTAATAAGATAAGTATTAAATTTTTATATATGTTACTTTAAGAAATATATATTTTAAGTAAATTATTTTAAGAAATAGGTTATTTTTGTTATTTTTTCTAATTTTAAATTGAAACAGATTGAGAAATAATATTTAATTAAAGATTTTTTTCCCCTTCAAGATCCATTTCAAAATGTCTTTAAAAAATAGCCTAATCTATGTCGCTCTTTATCATATCCTTTACATCTGGCATTCTCGCGAACGTTCATGTGAATCTGGGCAACCTAACAGACGTCTACAAAAAAACATGAAAAAATGCGCCTCGTACAATTCTAGTCAGTTTGGCCGAATCGATTAGCTACCGAATCTCTTGAAGTACATTTCATAATTCACCCGTTAATTGTAATCACGGTATTAAGTATTTACGGGTGGATTAAAGCAAAATCATAGATATATTTTTTTAAAACACAGCGAGCATTCACGATAATAAAAATCAACCAGTACACAGACGATGGCAAATTGATAGCAAGTTACGAAAATTTTGGATCCATTTCAAAATACTTGAAGGGGCCCCAACCCCGAAAAAAAGATTTTATAGATTTCAATTCAGTGACAAAAAAAGGGCAATTTTTTAATAAATCACTTTTGAATTCTGGGTAGAGGTGGATGCTGAATTTTCTGCACTGAAAACAAAAAAAATTCGTAACTATTACCATTTTTAACATCATCCCTTTTGTGAACCCGGGATTTTCTCAAGGGCTACTTTGAAGACAAAATATAGATCTGAGCTAAATATCAAAAAATAACTGAGTGTCAATTTCTAATTTTTAGCCTTCCTTTGAAAAACTTTGCTCTGCAAAGGACAAGCCCATGGGGAAGTCACTGATAATTATTAAACTTGTTCTTATAATGGCTGAAGTACCCACTCTTAACACGAGTTTATTTTTTAAAAATGATAATATCATTATTCTTGGATATAATATCTTAATTGTAATGAGAGTAAAACCAAGTGCATGACAATGTATAAAAAATGTAAAAATGATTTATTGAAATGAATACTTCATAACTTTGAATGAACTGCAATTTTAAGACCTCGCAGAATTAGCATTTAGAATAAATGTTAAGTAATATAAAAAGGAATATAAAATTCTAATGAATAACAATGTGTTATTTTTTAATATTTAAAGCGAGAAACCCCGGGATCAGGTGTGCACTCGATACTAACGTTAATGGTCGCGGGAGTGATGCACCCCAATCTCTTTTTTATAATTATTTTCAATATACAAGATAAAATCACAATTTCAGTGAATAATTTAACTAAGAGAAAATATACTTACCTATTTCGCGATTTTTCTATTTGTCTTTTCATAATTTGAGAAAATATCCATTAAAACTAAACTAAATTGTTCCAAATGTGCGTGACCTTAATAAAGGACACAAATCACAGACACTTTTTGCTAACATTACAGGAAAGTTATTTGCAAGCAAAACTGTCACATTTTGTTCACGTTTTTGTAATTATAATGTCCTTTGATGATCAACAAATACCCTGTTGAACTTTTTCTTGCTTGTGTCTTTTTGACAGGGTGAAGTGCATTTTGCGGCACACTTATGGCTTTATATTTTTTTGATAAAGTTCTTAATGTAGCTATTGAAAATTTTCCTTTCGTTTCATGTTTATTGCTTTTCTCAAATTTACTTTCGCTAACATGATTAACATGCATTATTTTTGCAAGTGTTTCCCTTATTTGATCAGCTTCAATTTCCTTTCAGAGAGATCACAGATGCTCAATTCTTTTTTTTTTATATTCTGCTCATTTACAGTTATAAACCATAATCAGTCTTACAACATCACAATTAAAACCACTAAGTTATTCATAGGGAAAAATGTAGCATGTTCAAGAAAATATTTTTGAAAAATAGTGGTCGTGCCGGGAACTCGGTCTAAACAAGTACCTTAAGATTCTAAAAAAACGTTTGCCACTCCCAAAAAGGAGATATGTTACTCAATCTATTTCCTTAGCTCCCCACATTAAGACCGTCATATTAGAGGATTCTCTGTCAAGGTCATTGGTAACAAATAAACAGTTTTCCCCCAATAATTAACGATTTTGTAATATATGCTTCAGTATACCTATAAAATTCAAAATTCCTGGGCCAATTAATCCTTCAAAGTGCTTAATATGCTTTCTTATCCATGTATCATAAAACTCTTTTGTGAAAAATGCGCAACAGAATTATGTAATTTACAACTTCCCTAACAAAAAGGGATGTAGGTAACCCTACCAAAAGTTCGGAAAAGCCAGCAAAAGTAATATTTTAGATTAAAAGAAACGTAATAAAAATATCTCATCGTAGGGATTACAGCAAAGCAACAAAATATTTTTTTTTATTTAGTTATAGTATCAAAGATAGCTAACAATGAGCGTCTCAAAGTAGAATCTTTTATTTTTTCATGACCTTTTTCACCAGAGGATATATATATAAATCATATCAATGTAAATCTGTATTTTTCATTATATATCAGAGTAGTTTCGTTTTTTTTTTCATTCCAGTGAATTAATTTTTTTAACCTTTTATTTTCGATATGCTCGCGCCCCCCTTGAAGGGTTATCGCGCCCCCCAAAGAGGAGACATTATTTACAAAAGGAGAACATTTGTAAAAAAGGTTATTCTTAATTTTTTGCCAAAATATTATATTTAAATAAATTTTTTTGTCATAATGTCCTTAAAACAATTTTATACATGCATTCTAATCTAAGTGACACTAAATATCATGAAAATTATACATTTATGCGGGTTTTTTTTTTAAATTATGGTTCCGAACGTAGTCGAAGACCTTAAACTAAGGCCTTCTGTCAAATTCCCTGGTGTCATTCAATCTTCTGGTGTCTTCGATGTTCTCCTTTCCGCATTTTCACCGGGAATTTGAAAATTATTCATGACTTTTAATTGCGTTTTATGGCTATTACACAGTGCAAGTTTTGTGGTTCTAGGTTAGTTAGGAGACATTTTACAACTAAAAATAACTAGAACGTCCGCTGGTGTCATTTCGACGCCAAGGCAATTTATCATCATAAATAGCTGTCTTTCATCATTACTGTTAGTAAAACAAACTTCGCCAAGTACCATCATACATCTGTTTAATCTTAAATGTAGTGTTATATTGGTTTAACAGTGGAAAAATGAATCTTATTTTTCTAAAATTGTTGTATATAAATGTTTCGTTACATAGCATTTAGTTATCAGCTCATAAAAGAAAAAAAATCATTCGATTTTTCTGAACCTTGTGTTGAGCAGACACCCTGAAACGATAGCTAGTTGAAAAGGTCTAAGCCCTGATGAAATTGTTAATTTATTGCGAGAGATTTCTGAGAGAGAGAACTACTTGGATCTAAATTTAGATTCTGATGAAGACATAAGATGGAATCAAAGTGACTGCGAAGAATCCGAAGAAAAACAGATGTAATTGATTGTATTACTGTAAATTCTAATATACACTGGTGTGCAAAACTTAAGCAACAGGTGGGTTTATTGCCAAGCACCCCACGAAAATCATCTGAGAGAGACATGAAATTCTGAAATGAGGGAGTATATTATGTACGTAAAGGATGACGAAAGCATCGGCGCTGAAAAGGAATACAACGCATGTACGGTATGGAATCAAACAAAACAAGCTTTATTGAACGGTTAATAGTATCGTGACTCATGATTGTCTATCCAACAGGAAGAACAACAAGCAGATGTTCCTTACTATGGTATATGCCCCTCCCCTTACTACAATGTGGTTGCTTTGCAACCGTTTCCGCATACCAGAACCAGTTGGTGTAACATTTCTTGGAGGTAGGAGTCTATCATCTCAATCAACATATGTTTGAGTTATTGGTTGTACCGGATGATGTAAGCGTGTATAATATGTCCCCAAAGCATCCCACAAATGTTCGATGGATTTTAAATCTGTGGAGCACGCTGGCCAATCCATTCGAGTGGATATTTTCACTTTCCAGAAGCTCCTCAACAGCAAGAGTGCGATGAGGCCGTGCATTGTCATCACAAAATGAAGTCTGGGGCCAATGGCACTGAAAAGATGCACATGGGGAAGAAGTACCTCCTCACAATAAGGCGATCCCTCGGTTACAGACCCCTCTGTCGAAAATGTGAAGCTTTTCCAGTTCCTCCGGTTCAGCAATGCCTCTGTCAAGAACTCCAGGACCACCGTAAAGATGTTCTTCCTTGATGTTACTGGGATAAAATCGGGTCCCGATCTCTCCAAATCAAAAACGCGTTGAGAATCGCTTCGGTACTGAACCGACCTCATCCGTAAAGAGGACACGACTCCATTGATCAGTTGTCCAGTTTTTGCCTTCTGGCCCACTGTAAACGGTGGCTTCGGTGGCCATCTTTCAACGGAGGCAGCGTTCAGACGGTGGGCGAACAGGCCCCTTTGTGAAGGCGTCTGGCCACAGTAAAGGCTACACTTGTCGACCTGCTGTACAGAGTTTCCTGGATCAATGGTATCTTCTGCTGACCGCTGTCGAACTTTTTCGCCTGCAGGATGATATATCGGTCATCCCCGCAGTTGTCGTCCCCGGGCGGCCATCAACCTTCTGGACAACTGTACCTGTGGTTTGGAATGCTTTCCGCCGCGCGAAACGACACTTTTGTTGATTCCGAACTCTGCAGCTACACTGGTGACAGTACGCCCCTCCCTCCAGCTTCCGATCATTCTTCCACGTGTGAAGTCGTCCAGGTGATTTCTTCTAGCCAGCTATTTCACGAACCGACTCACTGGCACTTGCAGAGTATCAGTGTGGTGAATTGCGTCTCCGTCCCTTCATTTCCCCATTCTACTGTTGAGCCGCGCGCGCCGACATCACTCGTTTTGCGTACGCCTCATCAACGCTTCTGACGTTTTGTTCCTGATATTTGCATACGCATGACGTGTTTCCACTGACTTACGTGTTCCCCTACCGATCCCCAAGCAGACCCTCCTTTCTGCAATTTCATATTATCTGCTAAATTTTTACATTGTTGCTTAAGTTTTGCACACCAGTGTATATATCGCTAGGGATGACACAGAATGGATACCGTGTAAAAGAATTATTCCTTGTAGTATTGCGACAAAGCAATGGTACAACAAGCTTCACGAAACATAGTGCCAACGTCAATTTCTTATGATATAAAGGGCCATAAAATATGTTCATTACATAAAATAATGTTAAAATGTTCTAAAACCTAACTCTACTGATCAGTAGTCCTGCAATTATTTAGGTAAAACAATTATTTCATATATTTTATATCGCGGTGTCAAAATGACACCGGTAGATGTTTAAGGGTAATCGAAATCCCTGACCTTCAGTGTTAATAATAGCACAATAAGCTACAAATGAGAATATAATCCATACAAGTTAAAATCCTTATAAGGAGAACTATTAATGTAAAAATTAGTTGGATATTTTAGTTTTAAGTATTTAATAAAAAAGATATTTTAATAATATATATTATACACTGCTCTGCAAAATTAAGAGAATGTGCACAAAATTTTGTCGAATTTCATAAAAATAATGGAAGGAAATGTAAAAATACTGCTTTGAAAAATAGATTCAAATCTTTTACGTCGAGTACGTTAGAGTATACGTGCTTGTGGGTGGTGAAAGTCAAAGAATATGATTTATAAGCGCTTGTACCAAAATCGGCATTTCGATCGCTAGCATACCTTGCCGAATTTCTTGATATGTTTTCATAACAATCCGTTAAAATAAAATTCAAGCAGTAAAAATAAGTAACCACCAACGCTTAGATGGTTTTAAATAGTGGGTACGGTTGAAGTAGGTCAGTCTGAAATTTTAATACATGTTGAGAACTTTATTTGCCACCGATTGTCATGTTCGATTAATGGAAACTGTTTCCTGATACCGGATTCGTCGAGAGAAAACCTCGGCAAGGTCGTTCAAAATCCATGACGACCAGAAAAGATCGTTATTTGTCATTTATAGCGAGGCTTAACAAGGGTGCTAAAGCTTCTTAGCTGTATGCGACCACAGGAATCCGAGTTTCACTGGTGACTGTTTCCGGATATCATGAGAGAGGGCTATTTTGCAAGAAGACATACTGATAACGTCCTACTCAGTTCTACGAACTGGAAAACTTTCAAAAAGAATCAGAGATCACAGAGTTTGGAACATGGACCAACTGGGAAACATACACTTCACTAATGAGTCTAGGTTCAGCCTAACCAGTGATTTGCACCGTATTTTCTTATGGAGAGAATCATAGACCCGTAACTCGCCGAGAAAGTTGTGGGTCTGTCTGACAAATATCAACCGTCCGATATCTCTTGGACTATTGTGGTAGTGGAGGCTTGATGTTCTGGGTAAGCATCACATTGGGTAACTATACACAACTCCATGCCTTTGAAAGTTAAAATGTGACTATTGTGAGGCATAGGTAGCAGTTCTTGGAAAACTATGTTCGTCTTTCCAGGGGGTGTAGATGAATCTGATTTTATTTTGTGATGACCACTTATGGCTACATAAGGCTCCTTTGGTCAACAAATTTCCGGAAAGTTAGGATTTTCGCCAAATGAATTAGCCAGTCAGTTCTTCAAACCTCAACCCAATCAAGTATGGCTAGGTCACTCTGGGAAGGACAATTGCAATTCACAAATTACTTCGAGAATCTTCCAAGGCCTGAAAACAGAGTTGCTGTACGAGACGGACTAACTGCCACAGGGACTCATTAACTCCCTTATTACCATTATAAAGCCACAACACGAGTCCTGTATATTTTGTATGAGGGACTATATCCCGTATTAACCTATATTTTTGTTTCACTCTGCAATGACTCTTTTGTACATTCCGATTCTGATCAGCGTTACGCAAGATCACGTGTATATATTATAATACAAAAGTCGAATAGTAATTATTTTTGTATTACATCACCCTATGCATTAACCAATTTTCATAAGTTCTAGAGATAATCTACTAAATCCAAAAATTCTCTTAATATTGACCACCAATATATATATATATATATATATATATATATCTGTAAAACACATATATGTAGGAAATAATATTAAGTTTCTAATAATTAGTTAAAATGTTTTAAATTTTCAATACATTTCGATTATAGAAAAGGTTGATGCCAATCAAATCAAATCAAATCTAGAGGGATTTCAACGCTCAGCGAAAGAGTTCAAGCGCGATGACTACACATAATGGACACAGAGCAATTAAGTAATTTGGTTGCTACTGAAATTTCTTTTTGTTCCAAGTAAATTTCCTTCACTATACCCCTAGAAACCGTCCCATATATATGAATCATTATACACCTACATGCGCGCACACTCTGACATACACATACATATTGGGTTATTTACTTTCATAAAATTTAACTTGAAATCAAACTATTATAAATATGACCTTGGTATCTATATAAGCCAGTAACAGCCTCCGGACTAAGGTGATCCTTTTAGTCTAGTGGAAATGTTATGTGCTTACGGATCGGATGGTACTGAGTTATAATTTCTTTCATTGGTGACCCTAGCTGAGCTTTGAAACACCGCAACCTTCGTGGAGATGACGTGGTGCAATCTATGCGCCACAAGAGCAACCTTAAAGCCGTCAGAACACATGACGCAACACTCAAGCTGTCAAAATCACACTTGACGCATCAGCAATAACTCACATGCTCTCCATAACAATAGTATCGATCTTTCGCCCATCCACCGACTCACTGGCAGGGGATTGTGTGTCGGTGGTATCTATATAAGCCAGTAAAGCCTTTCCCGACTTAGGTGATCATTTAAGTCTAAAAATATGTTATGTGCTTACGGATCGGAAAGTACCGAGTTCTAATGTTCTTCATATGAAATTAATACTTTTTAAAGGCCTTGAAACAACATTTATTACATAGCTCCCATGATGTTCAAAATGCAGTATCGTCTCATTAGCATTTGTGTAATGAATATAGTTATAAGGACAAATGACATCTTATTCTCCTCAGCAAGAAATTTGAATGATTTGGTAGTTAGATCCATAGGAACGATGAATCGTATTAATCCTTTAAGCAATCAATTCTCTTGGAGCTGCATTTGGGATTAATTCTAGCTCTATGTAATAAATGAGATTTAAACAAATAGTTTAAGTATCGTAAATATTACGTATTATTCGTTGTTAAATCTACCTGTTTTAATATCCTTAGAATATTAAATGAAATTATTGCCATGGCATTTATTACTGTTTATTGCAGTTGGTATATTTTGAAATAAGGAACATATTTCCAATATATGTTCCCATAGTGTACAATCCGATATTTAGAAGCTATTTATTTAATGTTTATAAGAATTGTTTGAATAGAATTATTAGATGGGTTAAAATGAAAATGGATGGACATAGTCTTAATGCATATTATCATGTTAAGCTATTTATTTATAAAGTTTGTCAAAAAATTTTAGAAAATAAAACTATGACTGTCATTTAAATCTTTACGGTATTGTTTAAATTTAATTTTTGTGCATTTTTTACATTTTAAATGATAATAAATTGAAAAGCAATAATCTATATAAATAAAACGAAAATCTTTTTTTTTAAAAAATATTTTATATAGCTTCAATTATCATGCCATTGTGACGGCTCTATCCGCGATTTTCTCACTAACAATCCTCTTGGGGAAATTTTGGTCCTTAAAGACTTATTTTATTAGAACGCTTCATCTGAAGAATGCCACTTGCAAATTAAGACTACTACATAAAGTCTAGGTTTTCAAGTTAGAAAGAGAGATATATAGGGTAAACTGCAAGCGGAGCAATGATTAATCAAATTTAAAGTTTAACGCAGTTATTTAGTAATTGATAAATGTAATAATTAAGGTAACGGTTAGTCACTTGAGATTGAATATAGATTAGATAGCTAGAAAGGCAGAGTACTTGAATTGAAGTGTTACTGGTAAAATTAAAGTCTTCCCATACCCCGGGGCCCCTTAATTGTCTTCATATTCTTAAATTTGGGGTGAAATTTTTTAGTTTTGATGGATAGAACTTTTATGTGGTTTGGTTTTCCAAAAAACTAAGTGTTTTTTTAACAGGGAAGGTTTTCCTTCCCTTTTCGCAATCCCCTAGGCGTGAAGGCAAGACCCTTTAAAAAACTTTTGAAAAAAACCCCCTTCAAGACTGGCAAAAGGGGAAAAAAGAAGCTTTTCCCCTTTTTGGGCCCACGCGTTTCGAGGGGTGTACGAACGCACGGGAAAAAGGGTTTACCCTCAAAAATTTCCAACTTTGTTTAAAAATTCATGATAAGTTTTAAAATGCAATCAAAAAAACGTTTAAAATTTTTTTTTATTATAATTGATAATATCTGAATATAGAGTTCAAAATTTTTCACTTATTTAAAAAACAATTTTGGGGAAATTTTTAAAAAAAAATGTCTTCATTTTAATAAAAAAAGTACCTTTTCGGCATGAGGTTTTTAAAAGGGAATGGGAAACAAAACTTGCAAAATACAAATATCCAGCAAATATCAAACGATGTGGTTCAACTTATACAAATTTTTTTAAATTTAAAAACAAATTTATCTTTTTTTATTTTCAATTAACCCTTTTTTATATTTTTTTTCTTAATATCCTTTAGTAATTAAAAAGTTTTCTTATATTTTTTGGGCAACTCTTCGATAGAAAACGAAAGAAATTTTTTTCCTACTAAATTTAAAAAAATTATTCAGTCACAAAAAAGGACAAAATATTCTTTTTCTTTAAAAAATGAGTCATTGCTATTGTTATATGAAGATTGTTTTTTTAAATGTTTTTGAGTTTTAAAAATTTTTGGGATGAAAATATGAACCATAATTAAAAAAAAATACTGAAACTTTTTTATTATGAATGTTTTAACCCCCAAAACCAATAACCGTTTTTTTTTACAACCTAAAAAAAAATATAAACAGAAATCCAGAGCTCAATAAATCACAATCCCTTAAATGACCAATTATCCCGAAAAATCTAAACATGTGCAGTTGTTTACATCCATAAATAACCGAGATTTGATTTAAAAAACTCTGAGCCGAAAGCACATATTAAAATTCAAGGTTTTGTTAAACATTATTTGAAAAAAAGGACTTTATCCTACAACAAGTACCTTGTGAAAATTAATATAAACAAGTTCCAAAAATTCTGATCACATAGGTGTGATCATGTGCCTCAGAGAAAGGAAAGCGCAATCACATATATTACACCGTGGGTCCTGGAGCGAGAAATGCGTGATCACATATATGTGATCATGATCCTGGACAGATTAATATTATAATTTTTTTAAAAAAAAAAAATGCCCTCAAAAGGTTTTCTAAAACAACATTGAATATTTGAAGCAGAAATAAAAACCATAACATTAATAAAAACAAAAATAAAAAAAACAATGATATCTATAATTCTAAATATATTAAAGAAAATATCCTGTTTTTCCCATTTTCCCTTTATAAAAATAATAAATTGTTCCTCCTACCTTATTTATGTAATATTTATTTAAATTCAAATAGGTTTTGTTAAATAATCTCAAGTTTTTCTGAAGTGTGCTCATATATACAGAAATATATTTTCCATAACCATATTTTTTCTCGGAGAAGAAACATAAAAAGAGAAACATGTATTCTCCTTTATCACTGGAACTCAGAAGCAAGCTTTGTAAATCGTACAAGGGAAATCTTTGAGAGCTTTCAGTGCACGCAAAGAAAAGGGTTTCATGGGAAAAAAAATAGGGTTTAGGGAAAAATAAACCCTTTTTCAATACACAAGCGAAAAATTAAAAGGAAAAAATACAATCCAGAATAGGACAAAAAATTCCCAGGAATTTCAAATATACGAGAACTGCTAACTTTAATACCTAGAAAAAAATTATTGAAGTACCTAAACTTGCAGCAGGATATTTGATCTACTGCATTGGATTCCAAAAGTATCACTGATGTTTTTCCGAAAAAGATTAAATTTTTATCGACAGGAACACAATATTCTATTTCGTTCTTGTGTTTATTTAAACAAAATAAAACCAAGGTAATGCTTTGATTCGGAGCTTTACGTTCTCAACGTATATGCGTTTTAAGGGGAGCTGGAAACCTCTCTCTCTCTTCTGTCTATACTGACAATGTTAAATTGCCTAATTTTCGATGTACCTTTTCTCAAAATCTGTCATATGTACATGCTTGAAATTTTCCATACAATTAAAAAGTACACCTAACTTTCTCATTATATACTGAAATGAGCTTTCAGCTAATTTTGAGTTTTTTGATAATTTATGAAATATTTTATCAAACATTGCGAAATTTGACCCATTTTCCACATAAAAAATTTGTAAAAAATAAATTTTTGAGTTTTTTACAAAAAGATCATTTTAGTATATATTAGCCATCATTATAAATATATCATAGAAAATTTACATACCTGCGAACTATAGTTTCTCAGAAAAGGTACATCGAACATAAAAATTTACATTTTGAGATAAATTGATTTTAATGTATACATAAAACTTCTAATCGGCTAGTTAAAAAAAAAAAAAACGCTCAATTTACAATAAAAGACACATGTTTTGGTTTATATCATGCGTTTAACTTTTAAGCAAAAACGAAGTACTTTGTTTACATTTTTCGCCATTCAATTGGGTGTGGCCAAGTTTCAACGATTATTTAAAAATTGGTTTTAAGGTCTTCTAACTACCCTAGAGATTAAAGAAAGGTATTTTTAGAAAGGTTAAAATCTATACAATTTGAAAATGTAAAAATCTCAATTTGTCAAAAAAATAAGATTTTAGCTTTCCAACTGCCCTTAAAGAATGAAAATTTCTGCATACAAAATAGAAATATATTTAAACATATATATAGAGAGAGAAAGAGACAAAACAACAAAGGGGACCTGCACAATTTCAGAACAATTGTTTCAATTACTAAAAAAATTTTATTTTGGCCAATAATAGGATGACTTTAATGATGCATTTTACCATTTAGTCCTGATTTGGATGAATTTGAAAGTCCAAGTTTCTGTGGAAAGTCAATCAAAATTAAAAATGCATCTCTAGACAATTCGAGTTCAATTCACTTATGTGTCAATGTTTAAAAGAACCCGAACTAATATAGTGAAAGAGGCTAAGTGGACGAATCATTTAACACAACGTTTTTCAAATTTGGGGCCCCGCTAGGGAGACGTGAAAACCCTACGGGGAGGAGGTTCTGGTATATTGAAAATAAAATATTTAAAATAATTATTAATTTACTGAAAGGAAGCAAAACAAGATGCATTATGATAAAATAAAAAATGAAATACACATGCACACTGGTATAATATACAATACTATAATGAATGGATTTATGCTGCAAAAAGTATTTGATAACTAATTTATCGATATTCAATTAAGGACAAGTTTAGTAGTTACACTTAACACTCAAGTATGGTAATGGTATAAATGAACTTAAAAATGGCACTAGCGTACGATGAAAAGACTTCATGTGCGTTTTAAGTCCATCTCAGACCATTCTTATATACATCTCGGTGCATCTCATGAATCTAGATTTCATTACTCATTTTTAGTCTTCCCAAACCCCTACTTTAAAAATATTAAACGAGGGATTATTTCCTCATAGAACAAATTCGGGACCAAAAGAGAGAGGACCCCAAACAACAGTTTTAAATGTTTCTAGCTCAGACAACCATTTGGAGACAACTTTGTATGAAATTTTGTAAAAGCAGAAACTTTTTCCATTTATGACTATCTGGTGATATTCAAATTTGGAAGAGGTTTTCTGAGTTGAGATTTACGAACAAATTTGCACACACTGTGTTTGGGATAACCACGAGCGTGTTTACGCTGTCATAAAAATATTCTCCCCAGACTATGGATACATGTGTAGGTCCAGCGTGTCTAGGTCACAAACAGTTTGGTTGCTGGTGGTCCCTTGACCTCCTTCTGACCTACACACGGCCATCGCTGGCACCAAGGCCGAGCCAGCTTTCATCAGAAAACTCAACAGATCTCCACTCCATCTTTCAATGAGCTATGGCTTGACAAACCTGGTTTCGCAAACGGCAATGATTTGGATTCAGGGGAATACACGTTACAGGATGCCTGGCTCGGGGCTGTTCTTGAAGTAAACGATTTTTAACAGTACGTTGTGTTACTGTGGGACCAACTTCAGCTCAAATTTCTGCCTCAGAAGCAGTATGATGCGCCATAGCCGTACGCCGTATACAGCGGTCTTTCCTCTCAGTAGTGACACGTGGCTGTCCAGTACACGATCTTCTTGAGGTAGTACAATCTCTTGACTACTATTCTCAACAATCATGAACAGTGGATACATTCCTGCCAAGTCTGTCTGCAATATCACGGAAAGAAAATTCACCTTCTTGTAGCCTTATTACACGACATTGTTCAAATTCAGTGAGCTATTGATAATTGCTTTTCCAACTCCTTAAGGTTTCCGACTACGTTCGGAACTGTGATTTTACAAAAGCGTATAAATGGATAATATTTATGACATTTAGTGTCACTTAGATTAGAAAACGTATATAAAATTGTTCTAAGAATATTATTACAATAAAAATTATTTAAGTACAATATTTTGACAAAAAATGAACATAGAATGACCCATTTCCGAAACATTCTCCTTTTATGAAAAATGCTTCTATTATAATAATATTTTGCCTGTATATAGCTCAGACCTCTGTACAGAAGCTGAACTAGGATTTTTGCAATATACATCTTAGAAGTGGATTTATCCATATTTTACTACAATAGAGGAGAGAAATTTTAAGAAAAAAATGCCGATAACAATTTCAATTGGTAGCAACTCTGAAAATAATGTGAATCTTTCAAAAATCGTAGTTCAGTCTCTCTGGAGAAGTCTTTACTTTGTATAAGCACACACACACACACAAAATATTATTATTATAGAAGCATTTTTTATAAAAGGAGAACGTTTTGAAAAAAATTATTCTACGTTTTTTTTTTGCCAAAATATTGTATTTAAATAATTTTTTTTGTCATAATGTCCTTATAAAAACAATTTTATACATGTATTCTAATCTAAGTGACACTAAATATTCAGAAAATTAGCCATTTATACGCTTTTTTAAAATCATGGTTTCAGACGTAGTCGGATACCTTAAAGACATTGTTTGATAACATCAACTAAATACGTCAAATTTCACAGACAAATAATGATCATGAACTTTACAGCACACATTTAAAGCAAACCTGCAAATCTGAGTGGTGCTAGTAGCACCATATTTAAGCGCGAAATTTGAATCGATGTCATCTTCCAAATGTATAAGCAAGCCTACCAACTTTCGTTTAATTAACACAAGTTTTGCTTGGTATAGGGATATTTTTTTCCGTCAGTGTATTAATCTATACTGATATGCATACTTAAATTAATATTAATGATTCTTTTCGAAATAATGTATACCATTGTATACGTAAGTGCTATATATATATATATATTTCTCTTAGAAATATAAACAATTAATATGGTTTGTTCCACAAATTTTTTTTCTGGTTACATTTCTTAAACCTTTATGCTTTAAGCTTAGAAAAGATTTAAAGATATTTTATAATTTTGCCAATTTAATAATCTATAAAATATTTTTAAATTTAATAATTTTTAAAAAATATTTCAAGGATAATTTGCGAATTGAATTATAACGCGGTATTGTATTTTCCGAAGAAAAAATCATAATTTCAATGAATATTCATGCAAAAGCGAATCGCTCTGATATTTTATAAGTGGAAAGTAAATATATGCGTTTCAAATAGAAATAAAATAGTAAAACATGATTTTGTCAGGGAAAAAAATTCCCTTTGGTGTAAATGATATTTTCACAAATTTCATGTAGTAGTGAAGTACTTCCAATTAAGATTGCAGTTAATTGTTCTAAACCAGTTATTTAAATAAGAATATATACACAAAAATATAATTGGCAAATTAGATATACAAACACAAACTTGTAGGTACTAAGTACATTCTATCTGCAGTTTTCTGGAATGGAATGGAATGTAATTGTTTTTAGGAAAGAGACCAAATTCTTTCGGAGCTCCGATGATCAGCTAAAACATGTCTGGAGGCATCCAGAACAGTTGTAAAAGATTCACTTAATGATTGTTCATCACACTATCCAACATCAATATGGTAGGGAATGCTACTTCCTTTGATAACAGATCCTTTCTTGTTATCATCCAGGTACATCTAATGTACGGCTGTAAATCAACGAGATTCTACACTTAAGAGCATTGCTTTTACAATACCTTGGACTTATATTTCAACACAATAATAACGCGCGACAAGCCTTTCCATTGCTTCGGTTTTGTGCTTTTCCAAACTTTCCTGGTCAGCGCAATGTCAGATATCTCCTGAATAGAGGATTCTCAAATTCTAGTAAGCAGGCATCGATATTAGCATCTATTTAGCTTTCAATTGGAACATATAGACAAGTGATTCAGCAAGACGACATACCTCAAATCTACGAATCAAAACTTAACTAGATAAAAACTAGCAACGAGCCAGATATGGATTGTGCATAATTCAGTGCTTCTTAAACTTTCAATATTTGCGACCCAATATTCAATCATAATTTTCATCCAAACCCCACCCCCTCTATTCAATAACAATGCATTGAATTCAATAATACTACTATACGTTGATGCTAAAGCTACAACAAGTCTTCAAGTGCCACCGACATATATAAACGTGTTACTCAGCAAAACATTATTTACCCGGACGTATATAGTCGTCTTTCCAATTATGATTTTTTTCTTTGCATTACTCTTGTGAGGAAATCATCCCTCTTTCTTGCCCGTCTAAAGATATGAGTGAGTGAATATTAACGTCGCACTGTTCAGCTACACGAGGACTTTTGGTGATGGACCAGGTAATTTTGAACCATGGTCAAGTGACGAGGATGACACCTGAGCTGGCACCTCCCTCTCCTAACTACCATACCACGCCAATGGGAGGACATTTCAGCTCTCGACAAATTTAACGTGCATCGCTGCCCTACACGGCGGGTCTTAAGTGGTACTGGGCTCGAACTCATAACATGCCTGCCATGATCCGATACCTTGACCACTGGGCTACCGCAGCCCTTAAAGATATGGCAGGAAGGGAAGAAACACTAGCCATAATAAAAAAACAATCTATTTATTGATCTCGAAAATTAGCAACACTGATTCAATTAATTTCAATAAAAATGTATCAATGTAAGCATTATACGTGGAACAACAACGAGTTGCATGAATTAAAAGAATACTACAAATATCGACCTCCTTACTTTATGATTAATCTTACAATTGCAATTGATTTAACACTAATTTAGCTTTAGTGACCAATCGTCACTTTAATTGTTTCACCAATTAAAACTTGAATTACTCTAAGTTTGAGTGATACTTGATCAGAAGCAATATCACCTGACTTCTCGCTTTCTTCTCCTTATCCTCGTGGCTAGCTAGAAAACCTTGACTATATATACTAGACTTAATTTGAATATCACAGTTTCTTCTTCGAAAGATTTGGTCATGAATAAACACGAATGATAGCCCAAAGATTTCCCAAGAGGATTATAAGAAGGTACGCGAATAGACCCGTCACACTCTTATTCAGACGGCTTTGTAATGCAATTAAAGGACCTTGAATGTATTTGCGAAAGATTTCAAAAGATATGCTTATTTATCCTTTTCTCCTCCTCCGCAATACATACTCACGCCTACGTGGGAAAAAATGGCATTGGGGCAAAATCGCGTAACTTTTAATCAGAGGTTAAGAGATTAATTATAAACCGTATAAATTATCAACATAAGTGTTAGTTTTTGTGTATAATTTTATATATCACGGGGGTCACTGGTACATATTAAAAATGTTCGTAACTTTGTATGGTTAAATTAATTATAAAATATATTGTGCAGCATACTGATACATTTATAAGGGTATCATATCAGTGTAAATGTGTATTTTATTCTTATATATGTCAAAATGTATTTTTTTTTTTACTTTTACTTAATTAGTAATTTTTTAAACAATTTTTTTCGATTTTTCAATATGCTCGTTTCCCTCGTTTTCACGTTGCCCAAAGATACGTGCCCTACAATTTGAGAAACGCTGGCATAATTGATTTATTTTCGTTTTGTATTTATTTTTTTCTTAATTTAGCATTTTTTTAATTGCTCTTATACTTTTAATTTTTTCTCCTAAATACTTGTACATCGCATTTGCCGACATCGTCTGATTCTGCCAATTCTTCCTTGGTTCTTCGTTTTTAATGTTATTAAGTGCATACCTTTAGTTACAGATATTAATAAACAAGATTAAAATCTTATTTTTGAATAACATTTTCTATATTGTTACGTGGATCGAAGATTTTATGCAATCAGTCTCAAAGAGCAAGACAGTTCTTAAAGAATGAGGAGAATTTATTGTCGAAAAACAATCCTTGAAATACAGGGTTCAACAGCAATATCCACATAATAAATTTCAGAAGGTCTTCTCATCTTCTACGGCGCTCAGACACATCTATCAGTGTCTAAAATACAAGTATGCAAAAGTTATTTACAAGCACTCACTCGTCCTTCGCAACAGTCGCAGTAATAACTAATCACTGAGCTACTCTTCAGAGTCAGATCATAATACTCTTCAACGGTCAAAACAAGATTAACTCATTTTCGGTGAGCAACTTCCTATTTATAGGCCTAAAGAATATTTCGAGAAAGATTCACCCACGTCATAGATCGTGATATTTTTAGATTTCTCCGCGAACATCCTGAAGAATACATAGGGTCATAAACACCAAAAATTGTTGCCAACATGGTCACCAAGTCACCAAAACGGTTGCTAAAAATGATGCCAACTTAGCTCTGTTGCCAAGATTTCACCAAGTTTCCACATTGAATGGTTCTTATGAAGTGAGGAACGGCGTTGCATATGAATATTACAATTTTTAACATAAAATAAATACAACATAGTGTAATATAAATTTATTTCACTTCTAGATATAAGTTATTTACACTATTTTAAGTATTCTTTACACAAAATTCATTCGTAACAATATGCTAAAACGACACAGAAAATAATGAAAAAAAACTTTCGATTTAGTCTATCAAGAGAAAGTAATAATAAAAGTCTTTACTCAACCGAGGTATAACACAACGTGGCTATAATTACCTCTCCTCTTGAAGATACCATTCCAAGTAAAATAGACTTTTAAATAAGCAAGATTCCTGAATGATAGAATCCTAATTGTATGTTCCTCACAGGAAGCTAATGAACAATGGACAAGAATATTCACTCGTTGGGAAGAATTTTAAATCAGAGCCTTCTGTCTTGGAAATGACTGAAGCAAATGACTCAAACAGGTTTATCAAGACCTAGGAGAGGTTCATTAGAGAAGGTGTAGTAATTGCGAAGGAGAGAAAATTATTAAATGCGCAGAGCTCTACAGACAAGGCTGGCACTAATTATCCAATTAAGGAAACCTTCTCACTACAAACAATCTATTCCCTGAATCTTAGCGATCCAGTATTAGCACAATATACCTGGCTGGTGACAATGTTTGAAATTCTCAGAGGCATGGCCTCAGATAAGAAGAGCAATAAATATAAAGGATATATATAAAAGAGATTATTATTTGTTTTTTAAATAAATTTTGTTTGGTTTTCATTGTTTATTTGATGTCAAAGTGATTTTAATGTTGTTGTCAGAGAAAAGTATCTGCTCTTCGAGCTTCTAGCTCTTTCGAGCAGCATTTCTCAAACTGTGAGGCGCGCCTCCTAGGGTACGTGATAACTTTGCAAGGGAGGCGCGAGCATATTGAATTGTCGAAAACAAAAGATTATTTAAATAAAATTATTAATTTACTTTCAGAAAACGAACAAAATACACTGTGACATAATAAAAAAACAAAATTAACATAGTTACAAAGATATAATACACTTATAAATGTATCAGTACTGCTCAATGTATTTTATGATTAATTTAACATTACTAAATTAAGACCAGTCTTCTTGCGGCAATACCATCTCTTGACCACTGCTCCCAACAATCATGCACAGTGAAAACATTCCGGCCAAGTCTTTTGTCAATAACATGGGGGGAAAAAATCCACCTTCTCGCAGCCCTATTACACGACCAAACTTGGCGAGAGGTGCATAGTGCAGCGCTTCTTAAACTGTGGACGTTACAACCCTAGAAGGGGGGTGCGCGAGCATATCGAAAGTTGAAAACAAAAGATTATTTAAAAAAATATTAATTAATTGAAAGTAAACAAACAAAATACATTCTAACACAGTAAAAAAATTTAAAAAAAAAACATTTCCACTTATATAATACATTTATAAATGTATCAGTACAGCACAATGTATTTTATAATTAATTTAACAAAACTAAATAAGTTTAATAGTTACCAGTGACCCCTCCCCTGGGCCTTTCATGCATAAAATTATATGCAAACATTAACAATTATATTGATAATTTGTACAGTTTATAATTAATCCCTTAAATGCCGATTAAAGTTTACGTGATTCGCTCCCCAATGCCACCGTTTTGCACTAAAGCAATCGTATGTGGTGTTCTGAGGGAGGGGGGAGAAGATAGGTAAGAAATAAGAAAATCCTCTGAAATCAATAAATCTTTCGCAAACACTGCCAAAATCTTTTTATTGCATTCCAAAGCGTTCCGAGTAATTTTATGGATAGCAGTAAACAGAAAAAAATCATACTTTACTAGTAAGACACATATATACGTTCGGCTAAATTAACGCACTGGCTGAGCGAGGCATTTATATACGCCTGAGAAACTTAAGAGGTTAAATTTCATATTGTACCTTTGTCATCAAAGTGTCGTATTATCGTATTCAATTCATTGTTATTGTATGGAAGGGGCACGATGAAATTTATGATTGTGAATATTGGGTCGCAAGTATTGACAATTGAGAAGCAATGACATAGTGGCTTCTTCGACTTCTTAAAGGCATTCTTGGCGAACATCAACTCAATACATTAAATTTCACAGACAACGCTCATGAACTTTACTACACGCATTAGAAAACCCTGATTTGTAATTTCTAACTGGCGCTGCTAGCGTCACACAAGCACGAGGCGCGAAATTTGAATTTATGTCATCTTTCAAACGCATAAACACGCCTACGTAATTTCGTTTACCTGACACAAACCCTTCTTGTGTTGGGATTTTTTTTCCGTCAGTGCACTTCGCTAATAGTCCATTCTTACACATTTAACGAAGACATATCTTTGTTTATTGTTTTAAATGTGTGTAATTTTTAAAAACAACATATTTATATATGTCGATATCTAACAAATACTTTTTATAAAATCTAAGCGTTATTTAAAAAGTTATCTTAAAAATAGATATTTTAAAATTAATTACACCTCTGAATATTCTCATTATAAATTATTTTCTTGGGACTTATCAAAAATCAAAATTATTAGAATTTTAAATGTATACAATTATTTGTAATTGTTTACTATTTTCTTTCAAAACTACAATATTTGCTCAAAATAATAATGATCAATATATTAATTGAATACCAGTTTTCTGAATATGCCGCATAGAAGAGACTTTGAGCGCATTTCCACTCATCGTATGTGAAAATCTAATTTATCATCCATTATGTTATTTGCATTTTCACCTGGTTAAATTTAATAATTGATTAAATTTAAAGGCAGCGATATCTTTCCCATCAAGAAATTTAAGAAAATCGCCAGGTCAACATTTAGTGGCAATGAGTAGCATTATATGCTTGCAAAATCAATACATTTACCGTTTACTCCTAAATGTAATTCAGGACTATGATATTGAATTTAGTTTAATCAAATGTTTTGAATATTATTCATGTTATATATTATTCATAATGCTTGATATAGGAAATTCGGTATTTGCAGAAAATTACATAAAACTATTGTCATAGGATTAATAATTAAACAGATATATATAGTTCCCGAATTTTATGTAAGTATATATCATAATAATGTTTCCTTTGAGGAAAACGATATATTTAAAATTTAAATAGTCAGATAGTGCAGGTTGGAAATGTTCCAATTAAACAAAAAAGTAAGTAAATTAAATAAAAAATCGTATGGAGGTTATCAAATTAAAAGTTTAATCCAGTGTTTCTCAAACTGCGGGACACTTCTCTATCAGAGGCCTGATACGAGAGGGGGATGAACATATTCTGAAGTCGAAAACAAAAGATTACTTAAAAAAATTATTAATCTACTCAAACTAAACAAGTAAAATATATTCTGACATAATAAAAAATAAAATACACATTCACACTGATATAATATACTTATAAATATATCAGTATACTGCGTAATGTATTTTATAATTAATTTAAGAACAAAGTTAATAATATTAAGTTAATTACTAAGTTAAGAACAAGTTCATTAATTGCCAGAGATCCCCCTTGCGCTTCTGATATACAAAATTATGAACACAATTTAACACTTATCCTGATAATTTGTATGGTTTATAATTAATCCCTTAAAGGCCGATTAAAAATTACGTGATTTACTCCCCAATGCCACTATCTTTTAGCACTTAGGTGAGTGTATGTAGTGTATTGGGGGGTGGGGGGTTAGTAAAGGAATGAATTAGCAAAGCATCTGAAATAAGTACCGCAAAATCCGACGTATAACGGGCACCTATACTTTCAAACTGCATTTTTTAATTTGTTTTTTTGTTTTTTCGCCGTATAACGCGCACTTCCTTTTTACGAAGAAGACATGTACAGTGATATTATGTTTTGAAGCCATTTATTTGAAATATTATCCCAATATTTTGGAAAAAATAGTATATTTCTATATTTTCTAGAAGTATACAATTTACATATAAGTGTATTATTTATTTATATAACCTTTTAAGTTTATTAGGTATTTTGACATTTGTAGAAGTCTAACTTTTTTTATGCTCATTTCTGTTTTTTGGTGTGTAACACCTTTCCTCTCGGTTGATGGATATTTGTTGTGAGTGATTTTGTGAAAAGGGACGGATGTGTGTAACAGGATGTGACGTAAGCGCGCTACTTGATTTGACCAGTGAGAGTGCGTGGCTGTGTCTTTTCGCTATCCTCGCATGGGGGTCCAACTCTAGTAGCCATCAAGCACTCGAGCATTTGACTCTAAATCCGTTAGTCACATATTGGGGGACATAAGTGCAGCAGAATGTTTATTTGAAAATGGACAAACAGTGATTTCGGTGGTCGTATACATTTCTTCGAATCATACGGTTAAAAAAATTAGATTTCCTGCATTTTGTACTTTTACTATATAACGAATGTGGTTCTGCTCTTTTAAAAAAACTATCACTCGCTTCCCCTGATTTTGAATGGTGATTTTAACTTTAACTACAGTTTGCCAAAAGCTGAGCCACTCATAGCTTTTATGAATAATAAACTCAAGCTCGAAATGAACACAAATTAGAATGTTTCGACTTCTAATAGTGGTACTGTTATTGACGCCGTTTTTCAACGGTTATTTTTTTAAATACTTTGAAATCACAAGTATATGTTTTTTTTTAAATACTTTGAAATCACAAGTATATGTATCATATTTTAGTTGTCATAAGTCTATTGTATCCGCTTTTCCCCAAGAAGCTTAACAAGAATAATTATTTTTGATAAAATATTGCATTACTTCGTTTGTTAACTAAATACAATTTTCATTAAAGATATAATTATTCGGTAGAAAATTATTTCTAATCATACCCGCGCGCGGGATTTTTTCATATTTTTTCAGGAAAAAAGTTAATATTTTGTGTATTTACGACGATAACATGTCAAATGTTACCCATCATATGCGACTACTGTAAGACTCGTTTATTTTTTATTTTTGGACCTATCATTTTTATACCCAGTGTATAACGCGCAGCCGCAAATTTCGATCCTATTTTTTGTGTTAAAAGTGCACGTTATACCCCGGATTTTGCGGTAAGTCCGTCGCAAACTCCACCAAGGTCCTTTTTTGCATTCCAAAGCTTTCGAAATAATTTTATGGATAGCAGTACACAGAAAAGACCGTACTTCGGAAAATGTACGACTGGGGCAATTAACACCCTTGCTGAGAGCGAGATGTTTACATACGCCTAATCGTAAAATCGTATTGTAGCTTTAGTGTCAATGTATATTATTATTGAATATTAAATATATTGTTATTATATGGGGGGAAGGCGCGATGAAAATTATGATTGAATATTGGGTAGCAAATATTGAAAGTTTGAGAAGCACTGGTTTAATTTAATGTTTTTAACTTTTAGCACTCAAATACGTTGTACTAGAAAAAAGTAAAGAAATTAAAGTTGGTACGAGTTGCGAGTATTTTTAAGTTGCTAATATATATATATTTTGCTTCCTAATGTAGCTGTAGTTAAACTTGGATCTTTTATCATTTCACTATCTTTAAAAAAAAATTAAATAAAATCTATTACTTTTGAAGTATTACACTGTAAAGTAAATGATAACAAATAAAGGAAGCAACAAAGAATATATATTACCCCGGGACCGTCACGTGGGGCACAGAGTCTTCCCAGGCTCACGAAATCTTTAATTGTGGAAAAAAAAAATGTTTTTTTGTTACAAATGACATTATCGGTATCAGCCTATGTGATATTCCTCATGCAAACTAAAATGTTTGTCACATATCTCCCTCTTTTTTGGGAAGAGCAAATGTTTTCTGACATTCTCAAGGAGCTTGGGGTAACTGAGATTCCTTTGCGACAACTTTTAATCCAAAATATTCTCTATGAAAAGGCTACTCTCTTCCTCTGTGAAAGCCTTAGTGGTTTTGATTGCTGTGTTGCTCTACTTATTATGGTTGAGAAATATAAATGAACAAAATATAAAGAAAGAAATGGCCATACGTGGGATCTCTATTGAATGAAGTTGAAACTGATCAAGTAAGAGTAGAGCTTGATGAAATTATGCATATTAATTCTGATAACGAAAGTAAATTTGGAAAAGTGATGAATATGTAACGTTTGGGTTGTAAGGAAAGTTTTCAAATTCTACCTAAGCTAATCATATGAAAAATATGACACAATGCTTTCTGTTAAAAAGGCACAGGCGAGAAAGAGCTCTACATGCTATTTGTTGATCATTAAAGAGCAAAATATGACACCTTTGCTTGCAAATATTATTCCTTTAATGCAACATTTCTCAAACTGTGAGGCGCACCCCCTAGGGGGCATGATATCCCGACAAGGGGGTGTGAGCATATTAAAAAGTCGAAAACAAAAGATTTAAAATAAGTATTAAAAATTTACTAAAAAAGAAGAAAAACAAAATACCTTACGACACAAAAATTAAAAACACATTTATACTGAGAGAAATATAATATATTTGTAAATCTATCAGTACTGCTCAGTATTTTTGATAATTAATTTGTCGATATTAAATTAAAAACAAGTTTAATAATTATTAGTTATTCCACTGGGGCTTGTCATATACAAAATTTAGTACTTATTTTGATAATTTGTATGTTTTATACTTAAAGTCGTAATTGTAGCTTTTCGTCAAAGTACATTTTTACTGCGTTCAATACATTGTTACTGTATAGGGGCGTGATGAAAATTATATTATTGAAAATTGGGTCCAAATATTGAAAGTTTGAGAAGCACTGCTTTAATGTTAACGAAAGTGTCCATGATTTGTGTCCTTTATTAAGGTCACCCGCATTTGTAACATTTTAGTTGAGCTTGATTGGATTTTTTCTCAAATTACCAAAGACAAATTGAAACGTCTTAGTTAAATTATCTTATCTTTCTCTTAGTTAAATTATCACTGAAATTACGATTTGTATCGTGTTCAATAAAAATAATTATAAAAAAAATGATTGAACCCCCAGGCGACCATTAACGTATATATAGAGTGCACTCCGGCTCTCAGGTTAAAGTTCGCTGTGTTTGTTTTGTGAACTGAGAGAGATCCAAACAGTTGATGACTCTCAAAAGTCTAATCATAAGGAATCGAAGAAAAGGTTTTGTTCTAAAAGGAACAAACAATCAAGAATATGCATTACTATGCCTGATATTTAAAGCATATAATAAAGATAGAAAAGATTTTCTTTCATGCACAAAGATAGGACCACTTGACTACTAGGAAATCAAAATAGGTCTGTGTCTCTGCCTCTATCACAATCAAGTAAGAATGAGTGAGAATTAAGTGAGATAGGTTTGTTTCCCTTATGCCAGTGGTGTGTGAGGTAATTCGAAGGTACATAAATGTAAAAAGTGGAGAGAATACAGTTGAACAGAAAATGCTTTTCTCATTTGTTGAAAAGCTGGATCCTGCATATTTTATCAGCTCTTAAA
Organism: Trichonephila inaurata madagascariensis; assembly: GCA_019973955.1. Classification (NCBI taxonomy): domain Eukaryota; kingdom Metazoa; phylum Arthropoda; class Arachnida; order Araneae; family Nephilidae; genus Trichonephila; species Trichonephila inaurata. The sequence goes on from BMAV01003558.1 coordinate 488,684, forward strand.
GAATCCGGCTCTTTATCCGTCTTCATAATCTATCAAATTATTGATAATGTCACTGTCATTGAAAGTTTCGACTTCAATCAAGAGCGGGCTGCTGGAGCGTTGAGAGAAAGCAACTGAATGTCATTGTCGGGAGACTGTTTATAACAAATAAATAGAGCGTCTTGAAGTGTCTATACATTTCAGTGGCGTAACGTACACCCCCACATCGGGGGGGACTATAAGGGTCCAATGCCTGGCTAACGCTAAATACGTATTTACCCAATTTATAAAATATTAAAGGTAAAGCCTGACTTTCAGGAGGGGGTCTAACATTCTCCGTTACACCACTGGTAAATAGATAGAAAACATTACAGTGGCGCCAAGGCTATTGAGAATCATACACCGCATAAAAAAAGATCGCACAAAAATAAAATCGCATAAAAAAGACCACACAAAAACAGTTTCTACTGTATAAAATCATTACAGTCAATTTGTCTGCCAATTCAATTCAAAGGATGTCTGCATGTGATAGGATATACTTATGTATAAGTCTTGCTTTGATGAGAAGTGGAAAAGTTGAGTAGAAAAAACCCTTTATTGTAATTTAAAATAAATCGTCTTGGGCGTTATAACACAGGTCTCATTGTTTCGACAGTAGGTCTATGTCTTTGCTGTAGAAAGATTCTTTTCCATCAAATAGTTATAGCCATTTCTAATCGCCATATTAATTTTGAATTACCCTACATTTCAAATGAGGAATATAGGAATAGATTGAGATTAACCAATATCAATCAATTATCAATCATAATGAATCTCAATATAATTCAGTAAAAATTAATTTAACTAATAATGATATTATGTATTATTTAATAATCGTTTAATATAGTTTAATAGAAATTATTATGCATAAAATTCATATAATATGATAAAATAGTAATTATTATATATAAAAATAATCATATAATTTAACATTAATTATAAAAAGGAATACTTATCATAATGTAATACAATGATAATTATATAAGAATACTCATATAACATAATAATTATAAAAGAATAACATAATATGTAATAATATTTATAAATAAATACAATACAAAATAATTATTACAAATAAGTAATATAATATAATTATTATATATAATAATTGTATTTTTATATTATATTACAAATAAAAGAATTACTAAAATTATATTAAAATTAATAATGAATATAAATGAAAAAGTACTGTGATAACTTGCACTATTCCAAAAAAACTGCGAATTGAATGTAATGAACTGCATCAAGTAAGGAACTTTTAAAATGCATTATTAAAAATAAAATGAAGTTTAAAATAGATAAGTGCAGCAATAATCAAAAGCACAGTCCTCTTAGTTTAAAAGAAAAATATCCTGATACTCACCAATGATATTAGAAGTATCTATAATCTAAAATAGCAAAAATACAACAGAAGACAAAAACAGCTGTCTTGAAGAACAAATGCAACATAAATGGGTAGATTTCTAAGAAATCGAATTAAAATCGTCTGAAATTAATAGGGTTAACGTGAGAAAAAAACATTAAAAAGTAAGTCTGATATACGCTATCCACATTGCAACCACATTCACAGACGGTAAAAATATCAAAGTAACCCGATTATAATATTATCGCTCATCTTGGCGAACATACAACAAAATTTCGAACGTAGCATCTCTATATCAAATTAGCACCCAGAAAAGTAATAAGAGTAGTATGTTTTTTATATGGGAACTATGAGTGAAATAACCTGAAACAGAGATAAACCAAAAGAAATATTAATTATGATAAACCGTTTCACTAGAATACTATCATAAATAACATTTATTAGGAAAGTCTTCAACTGGAAAAAAATTAGTTCAAACTAAAATAAAAAATAAAAAAATATGTCTAAAATAGACCTACGTTGTAATAAGCCATTCAGTTATATTCACCCTAGCAATAAATATAATATTACATATAAGGAATGTGTGAATGTAATACTATCTAACATCTATATTACATTTAATATAAAATATTAGATGCAATAAAATAGTAAAAAAAAATAGTAAGGACCAAAATAAAAAAAAGCAAGTGTATGTTGAAAAAAACCATAATGAGCCTAATGAGAGAGATAATAAACCTTGTTGCTAAAAAATTAACTTTTTAAAAACAATACTTTTTGCACTATTTCAATTAAAAACAATTGTTATTCTGCTACAAAGAACAGACAAATAAGAAAACACAATGATAAATAACTAGCAATAATTGAAGTATATATATGTCGTATATAGATCGGTATATATATGTATACAGTATATGATTTTCTTAAAACTAAATGAGGAATATATTATCAGAAGCAAAGTTAAACCGTGATGCGAGACGTAAAATCACATCAACATTGAATTTTAAAGAAATCCAAAGGAAGATATAAGAAAGTCCTATCAAGCTTCTTTTTTCCACAAGCATTTTTGGAGCACAAATGGTATAAATAGATTTATATATTTGAATATTATCAGAAGCAAAAAATTATGACATGTGACAAAAAAACTGATCCGCATCTGATCTGTCTTCCTATAATGATGAGAATATGGTATTTCCTGATGAACGAAGAAAAGCAATAATAACAATCAAAGGAAATACCATAGAAGTGTATTGCATATATAATAAATGGGTACAATATACATGTATAAAATATTCAAAAACGTATATGAAGAACAGAACTACCTTTCAATGGACTAAATTCATGATGGTCACATGATAACGGCAATCACGTGTTTCCCATTGATTAAAAATTGCCATACTAGTTGTTCAACTGGTAAAGTTTAGATAACATTTAAAATTTGATGATTGGGTAAATAATTCATGTGTTAAAATTCTTCAAACAGTTTTCAAAATTAAAAAAAAGTACTTAAATTATACAAATTTTAATTGGAATTTTGTTTAACTATGGCATTATTATATCGTTGACAATATGTACTTTCTAAAGAAAGTTCCTGCAAAAGAAAAGTTGGAAAAAAAGTGAACCCAAGCACAATTGATGGAAACGCGTGATTATATTTATGATATATGCGACGCCATTATTATATTATAATAATGTCGTCGCATTAATTTATGAACTGATTGGCCAAAAACACGCGGCTCAGTTATCGTGACTAAATGACGTCACATGAATTTAGTCCATTATATCAGTAGTTGGTATTAACCAGATTTTGGCATGTTTTCTACATGTTGCTATAATTGGCATCATGCTTTTTAAACCGATAAGTTATCTTCTTTTGTTCTCAGGGAAAGATAGTTAACTTAATTTGTCAAGATCTTCACCGAAACTATGGATGTGATTGAATGCACAACAAAGAAATTTTCTTTTGCACTTTAAAATTCAGTGTTAACGCAATTATTTATCGCATGACACCATGTCTTAAATTTCTTCCTGATAATCTGGGTTAAAGAGTAGAATAAGGGCCCCATGGCGAAGTAAATTTCTATGCGACCGGAATCGTCGCCAAGAAATTTCTTTATAAATATATTTTTCGATTTTTATCAATGTATATATATTTTAATTTCTCATTTTTTGTTTTTATTTTCATTGCAAAATTCCGTTTTGTAAATTCTCGGAGCACCTATGGCTAAATTGTTGCTCGGTGAACGATTTGGGCCGCCAAAACATTAAATTTCCCCAACCCCCTATTTTCAATTCCCTCTCGACTTCTTAATGTAAAAGAACATTTTTCATAATGGTCCTTTTAACGGTAAAATCTCCCCAATTTGGGGACACAAACCATAATATCAAATAAAAAATATTGATAAACAATAGTTCTCATTGGTTTTCAATCCTTTTTTGCTGTATTATGAAAAAGACGTTACTGATAAGAAAAGACCACGACCTATTTTGAAAATATGATGGTAAAAAATTACCGTCGGGAATATTTTGTTTCATGTTGGCTATACCATTTTTGGCGACTTCGTTGTGCTAGGATTTGGCTCACTCACGAGCGGGTGAATAATGTATTGAAAACTGTAAATGAAAGTTGACAACTTTCTGAAAGAGAAAAATTGCATCAGTTTTGCTTGAAATTACGGAAAAAGGAGAAAATATGCTTAAGAAAAACGATTCACATTGCGCACATCGCCATTCATGCGTAAACAAATCCTTGTTGTCAAACCGAAACGGAACATTTTGAAAGAATACTTATTACCATGATTTATTCGAAAAGAATTGTAATTCCGGAACAAAGAGTTAATCCAAACCATAAATAAATATATTAATAATAAAATATGCAACAATTCCCCCAAAAAACTACTTGAAACCTTAATTTTCACAGAGTTACGTAATGACGCGTCTACCTTCAATTAGCTGAAAATCGTTTCAAAATTAAATTTCAAAAAAATCTTTTCGAGGTTAAATGCATAACCTGTAATTTCTAAGTGCCAAGTTTCATACTTCGGGGTTGCTTAGTTTGGCCAAAACACAGTTGAAACACACAAACACGTAAGAATTTTTAAAAGGCTGATGGGGTATAGTAAAAAAAAAAAGAAACACTGCTTTAAAGAGGATTATTTAAAACAGTTCTCTTAAAAGAAGACATTCAAATAAATTTCTTATGCATTTCCTTTCTTTTCGTATTTTATCATGGAAAAACATCATAAAACGTCGAATTTTAAGTTTAAATTGTATGTTCGTGAATTATTGAAATGTTATTGATTATTTTTATAAACTAAGTTATTTCAATTAAATGGTAATTATCAATATATTTGCTAAGCCCTCATTTCTAATTATACAGCATGGGATAAAATTAAAGATTTTTTTTTTTTTTATCTTATAGGAGACTAATTTATAAGTATTTTCACCTAATTATATATATAATAACTGAATACATTATATTGGGGAGTGATATCTTACTCTCTTTGTCAAGAAATTTAATAATCTTTGCCAGTCAAACATTTAGAGGCAATTAGCTGTATTATATACTTCCAAATCAATACTTTACCGGTTGCATCTAAATCTAATTCAGCACTAGGATTATGAATTTAGATAATCAAATATTTTAAATATATTATTCTTGTTATACATTATTCATAATGCCTGATATAGGAGTTTCGATATTTACAGAATATTACATAAAATTATTGTCAAAGAATAATTACATAACGCTTGTTTTAATTAAAGAATATATACTAATGTTTCCTTTGTGGAAAGTGAGATGATATTTAAAGATTAAATATTCACGTTGTAAGTGCAAATAAGGAATGTTCTAATTAAATAAAAAAAGCAAATAAAATACACATAAAGCATTTTGGTTTATCATATTAATAGGGAAACTTAATGTTTTTAAACTATTTTCTTCAAAAACACTGTACTAGTAAAAAAAAATTGGAGATATTAAAAATGGAATGTAAGTTTCAACAGTTATTACGTTATTATAATATTTCTTTTACTTCCTAATACATATCTGTAATTAAACTTGGATACTTTATCGTTGCATTATCTTTCAATGAAAATTGAACAAAATCTAATGATTTCGAATGATAATATAGTAAAATAAATACATATAGAAAAAACAATGGAAAGATAAAAATGTTCGCTTTTTTCCCTAATCGGGAAAAGAAGTCCAAAAATGGTTTGTTCTATAAAAGCCCAGTACAAAAAGAGGATTAAACTTAGTTTTATTTTTAAAAAACAGAAACATGTTGTACAAATGCCTAATTAGTACTTGATTTAATGCAGGTAGTGAAGATTTTCTTTTCCGCACAGATAGAGAGTCACTTAATTTAACTACTAGGGAATCGAGACAATTGTTGTTGGAGCCTCAACCGTACAGAAGGTATTCCGTACTTAACGGAAACGCTTTTGATAGTTAATTATTACGTAAAAAACGGCGCATAACACGCATTTTTAACACAGAAAAATTCGAAGTTTACAGGTGCGCGTTATACGCCAGGTATAAAAATGAGAGCTTTAAAAATAAAAAATAAGTTGAGCATAAAAAAAAAATTAAGACTTCTACACGGATCGGAATACTTTTATTTAATATAAATGACATTTCTAATAAACTTAGTGTTGTAGTTTTAGAAGTATATAATTTTTCATAATCTTGGGATAATATCTCGAATAAATGACTTCAAAACATAAAAGCACTGCACACGTGCACTTCAGGTTCCTTCGTAAAAAAGGGGTGCGTTATGCGGCGAATATGCCTAAAATTCAAAAAAATACAGGTTGAAAGTATGAGTGCGTGTTATAAGCCGAATTTTACGGTATCTAAATTTGCCGTTATTTTGTTATTTTTATGGAGGTATACTTCCGTCTTGCAGTCATGATTCTTGACAATAGCTCTATCTCGAAATTTTCTTGAAATTAAACTTTTTCTTCATACTGTCATGCCAATTTTACACCATTTTTCTTGAGCCGTTTTCCAAAGTACGTTCAATGTTCCTGGATGCCGTTTTTATAAAGCTCGTTTTAATAAACCCAAGGCACATAAGTCCTTTGGAGAAACAAGGAGATTTTACAGATATCTCATCAAATGGGATAAACTCCATTCTTATATTTCTGATTTTATTTTTGTTTGTTACTTAAGTGGCAGTTGCCTTAGACGTGTAACTAGAGGGTTTGACCATATATGTGTAAAACTTAACTTTATCGATATTCTTTTCTCATAAGGCTAAATTTTTCCTTCAAAAATTTTTTCTAAAATATTCTGCTGATTGCAGAGTGAATTAATTTTACTTTACTAGAGACATTTTTTATTTCGAATTTGCCGTTGTAACAAATTCCTGCAACTATCATGAATCCAATCGGGAACTTTCCTGTACACTGACGAATCCATTTCGTACGATCATCCATGACAGTTGAGCAACAGAAAATTTATCGTCTTTTTTTACACTCACTTAAATTTACCCATGCCTCATCGAGTGTTACCACAAATTTCTATTTTTCACAACTGCTAGGTGTTTTTCATATAATTTTCTACAATCTGTTTTTCTTTCATCAATATGTTTTTTGGGAAAAGCAGAGGAACTTTAGGTTTAAACCTATTTTTTTAAATTCCCAAACTTTATAAAAACAACTTACTTACAGTACCCCAGTAATTCTCAAAGTTTTAAAGCTCACGACCCAATATTCAATTATAATTTTCATCGCACCCCCCTCATACAATAACAATGTAATGAATTCAATAATACTGTACTTTGGCGATGAAACACGATACGACTTTAACCTGGCTTACCCAAAAAGTTTTAAATTTTCCCCTGGCATATATATACGTCTTTCCACAAAGTACGATCTTTTTGTTCACTGCTATCCATAAAAAAATTTCCGGAATTTTTTGGAATGAAAAAAAAGGACCTTGAAAATTTTTTAAAGGTTTTTACTTATTTCAGCCTTTTTTTTTTGCTTCTTTATTCCTCCCCCCCCAAATACATACTACCGCGCCCAACGTGGAAAACGATTGTCTTGGGAAGCGAATCGAGTAACTTTTAATCGGCATTTAAAGGGGCAAATTGTAAACTGTACAAATTGGGAAGATAAGTTTTAAATTTTTTCGTATATAATTTGGTAATGGCAATCCCATGGGGGCATTAGTAATCATGAAGCTTGTTCTTAACTTAATATTTTTAAATTAATTATAAAATACATTCTGCAACACCTGATACATTTGTAAGTGTAATATATGAATTTAAATGTGTAATTTTTTTTTTTCAATGTAGAAAATTTATTTTGTTTGTTTTTCTTTCAGTAAATCAACAATTTTTTTAAAAAAATTTTTGTTCTCGGCTTTTCAAAATGCTCGCGCCCCCCTTTGAGTTGTCACGCCCCAAAAGGGAGGAGCCCCCCCACAATTTGAGAAAAAGCTGCAGTTCATAAGGGATTTTTTATTTTCAATACAATGAATCTTGGAGTTGGCCACAAGAAAACACTGCGTCCTGTCAAAAAGACAAACAAGTAAAAGTTCTACATAACATTTGTCGATCCTCAAAGGACAATAAAGCGGCAATACCTTGAACAAAATATGACAGTTTTTCTTGAAAATATCCTTCCCGTAATTTTTGCGAAAAGTGTCTGTAGTTTTTGTCCATTAATAAAGTAACGCACATTTGAAACATTTTAGTTTAGTTTGATTGGATTTTTTTCTCAAATTATCAAAGAAAATTCAAAAGTCCTTAAAGGTTGGTAAATAACATTCTCTTAAATAAATTATGCACTGGAATAACGATTTTTATCGTGTACTATAAAAGTAATTATTTAAAAAAAAAAAGGATTGAGTGATTGAGTCACCCCGAGTGATCACTATCGTTAGTACCAAGTGCGCTCCTTCTCCAAAGTTAGCAAAAATTACATAGATTTATATCACATACAAAAATTCCCTAAACATTTTTATCAAAATGCACAAAAAATGTGTAAATATAATATGAATATAACGTAAACGTCGTTTATTTATGCTATGAATAGAACTAGTTTTCATTTTAATAATACCTTAATTAATTATAATTAAGCTATTTTGTTAAACATACAAATGTGAGAATTAAGTAGACTCATTAATAGTAAGCAAGGAATTGCAAACAATTTTGCAACTTACAATATTTAACGTTCATTTTATTTTAATCTAAATCCTAGGGGGGAAAAAACTCTATTTTCAGTTACATTCTTTCGTGATTACAAACCTCGCCATTATAATTCAGGACCGGAGAGGAAAAATACTTCTTGCAATTGCATACAAAGATTGTCTTTGATTGTATAAGCTCCAACACACAAATTGTAATCATCTGCAAAAGAAAAAAATTATTTCCTTTCTTTGAAAGGAGTCATTAAAAAAATCTTTTGGGGATTAAATATTGCTCTGAAGAATCATTCCTTTGTGAATTTTTATTTCTCATGTTTCGGTGAGAATAGAGCAAGTGATTCATCACATTAAGAGGAGGAATGTTTCATGAATTGATGATTAGATTATTCTTAGCCAGGTTATTGAGGTTGCTGAAAGGAAGTTTGAGAAAAAAAATTGAGGGAAAATCTCATATTTCTCTTACGTATTTTTGTAAGGAACTTTGTGTATTCCATTTTTAGTATGCGTGTGCTTACTTTATAATTCAGATTAGCAGTGTTTTAAAAATAGGTATTATTATGCATACTTATATTATTAAATGCTGTGTTCTACAAGGAAGGATTTAAAAGTTCCCGGAATAAGCCTATAACGTGTAAAAGATTTGCATTAGAGCGACTACAATAAGATTTCTGTGTTATTGCATTTTTCCTCGTTTCTAAGAAAAATAATTATTCCAAATCACGTGGTTGGTGGCACGACATGGCGTCATATTTTGTAGGCAGATGTATTTAGTCATCGGTGATTGAAAGAAATTGCGTTTTTTGAGCGGATATTGGATATTAATTTTTGTGTTCGTTTGGCTAAAGGTGCTACGAAGACTAACGAAACTTTGAAGCAAGTGTAAGGCTGTGATACATTATCACGAAAGCAAGCTTTAGAATTGCATCGATGTTTTTGAAAGGCAGGGAAGGTGTCGAAGACGACAAACACTCTGGACGTCCGCAGACTTCCTGCACCGCTGAAAACATCGAAAAGGGTTCTGTGGCGGAAAGGAAAAACAGCAAGCAATAGCAGAATCAGTTGGGAAATCCTAGGCTACATGGCAATTGATAATGACTAAGAATCTTAACAAGCATAAAGCGTGTCAACATATCGTTCCCCGTATGTTAAACGAAGACCAATCTGCAGATGAAGTTAAAACTGAATCGCGCGCAGGTGGAATTATAGTACACGGCTAAAAATGGATTCCTGAAATATTCCAATGACCTTTACAAGACATGGCAAAGGTGTATTGTTACTCACAAGGGTCTTATTTCGAAGGAGGATGTGTTTCAGAAGTTTAACCCTCCAAGCGGTCTGCACGTAAAATTCCGCCATTCCAGAGATGCTTTTTCTGCTTTCAAGCAAGATTCCCAAAAGCGGCCGAGCCGCATTCTTAAAAATACGGCTCAACCGCTTTTGAGAACCCCACCTGAAAGCAAAAAAATATGTGCGGTGCGTTTTTGAAACATTCCCAGAATGGCAAGACTTTAAGAGCAGACCGCTTAGTGGGTTAATTGGTAATATTTTTTTCTTAAGTTATAAACTCAGTCCAGGAACTTTTGAATCCTACTACGTATAAGTAAGTGGTAAGTATATGCAAAAGATTAAAAACATCATGTAAAATGAACATTTTTACCAACAAATGAATATTTCTAAATGCTTTGCTGTAGAGAATAAGACATTATGAGGTCACAGTGTTTAACAATTTGTTGAGTTGTGCCATCTCCTATAGAAAATTTTTTTTTTCAAAGGGAAAGGGGATTCTGGAATGCCGTAATTTTTAAGAAAAAAATATTTTAAAAATTTATTCTTTTTTTACTTTTTTGGAAATAAACATTTTTTTAGCATAGCTTTAAAAAGGTTTATTCAAAAAGAAATATAGGGAAAACCCCAAAGTCTTGCCTTGATTACAAATTTTTTTATTGTAACCCAAACCCCAATAAAATTGGGTATTTTGGTTTTTTTTTTTTAAATATTTTTATACATTATGATAAATTCTTATAAAGACTTTTTGCCTCAAAGTGGGGTTAAGGAAAGGGGGGTGCCCTTTGGGGGTAGCTCGGATAATTTAAAAGGGGAAATTTCCCAACCCGAAATTCACTTCACTTATATTTTACCACTTTCCCGGGCCCGTTGGTTTTTGGTTTTGGTGTTAGAGGGGGAAAGGAGGTGCCACCCGGTGTCGCCCACGTCATTGACCATGGTTCAAAAAATTCGGGTCTGTCGAAAAAACCCCTCGTGTAAACTGAACGGGTGTTGACGTTAATTTTCCCCAATAAAATCAACCACTTTCCCTGGAAAAATTTCCCTTTCCAAATTTTTTTAAACATTTCACACCATGTCTTTTTTGGTTTTTTGCTCCAAGGGGTATTATTAAAGGGGGCTTTCCCAAAGGGGAGGGGGGGAAATTTAAAGTGATTTCTTTTCAGAAACCAAATCACACATTGGACTTTTCTTGAATTTTATATCGACACAAGTGTTTTCCCAAAAAAAATGTTCCCCACCCCGAAGCATTCATCCAAACTCCCCCCCCCAAAAAAATACTAAAAAGGTAACCTTTTAACTTTTAAAATTTAAAAAAAGGTCATTTAAAATGAATTTTTGAAATCAAAAAATATTTTTGGTTTTCAATCCCTTATAAAATTGTTCCCCCAATAAAAGGGGGATTAAAAAGGGGGCTATACACTTGGATGTTTATAAAAACAGTAAAATAAAAAGAAAAAGCAGCACCTAAACAAACCCAAAATGCTTTTTGCTCCTAGAGCATTATATATCCCCAAAAGAGGGAAAGTGGCGTAACAATGGAATGCATGTCATGTGCCCTGGATTAACCCCTTTGCGACGTTTCCCTGTGGAAAAAAGGGGTTTTTGTGATCTTGAATTTAAAAATGTCACAGGGTCATTTTTTTGGATATTTTTAACTCTTTGGTCGGGGGCACATTTAAACAGGACGGCATTGACGGCTTCATTCTTCAATTGGATGAAACACTCCAACACGGGGTCAGCCCAAAGTTCGTGATTCCTCAATTAAAAACTCCCCCCACCGATAGATTATACGAGTCACGGACACAACAGGAAAAACATACCAATGCCATCAGGAAGTTCTAACTCAACACTTTGTGTTTTCTACTTAATTTGTATTTTGGGGGGGTTTGGTACAGGACTGGGGTATCATAACCGTTATCGATGGATTTTGATTCCAAAAAACCTTAACACTCGTTTGAGCGGGAAAAAGACTACCGACTCAAAGTTTTTTATGACTGGGGGTTTTCACATGTCTCTAACAAAAAATTTTAAAAACCCTCATACAATTCTGTCAAATAATATATAAATATCTTAAATTGTTTTTTGGCTTATATTGCATTAAATTGTGTACTTCTTTTGAATCCCCCCGTTATATTTATTTTTAAAAAAAATTTAATATACCCTAGGGGAAAAAGTATTGTGAAAAAAAAAAACCCTCTTAACATGCAACAATGGGTGGAAAAAAAAAAAATTTTATTTTCATTTTAATGGGCTACAACGAGCTTCCCCGTAAAAAACCCGGGGGGGGATTGAATTGATTGAATATTAACGTCGCGCTGTTTAGCCGGGGCGGCGAGGACCCTAATTTTTTTAACCCCCGAGCCGAAGTGGACGGTGGACGACACCTGAGCTGGCACCCCCCCTCCCAACTACCCCCACCACACCAACGGGAGGGGCGTTTCCCAAAACTCTCAAGGGTTTTCAATTTTCCCCCTGCCCCCAACGGCGGGGCTTTAAATGGACTGGGCTCCCAACTCGTGAAAAGCAAGCCCACGGTCCCCGTTGCTACTATTCATGGTTTGGGGTAGTTATGTTTCAGATATCCATGGAACGTTCAATGCACGAAATGAAAAATTATATAAATTACGAAAAAAAAACAACTCAGAAATGGAAGAAAATAGAAAATAACGTCCAAATACAGTTCACATTGATTTTTATTCATTGTTTTGTCAATAACACTCTTTGAATTAACTTGGAGGCTACTGCCGATGAGCCACGTCATTTTAAGTCATACTCAATAAATAAGGATGTCAAATGAACTAGCAGAGATAACTCTCTAAAACTTCTCACACTAAGACTATGAGCTCTAATAGATTTAACATGAATTACACAACTCTTTTACTTGACGTGCATCTAGTGTTTTCTTGAATAAAAAAAAATGAACAGAATTTTGAATCGTCCTGAAATGAACTCAACGAATATACTTCCCTCATGTTTAAAGAATGTTATTACAGTAGAACTTTTTTAAGTGTAACATGCCAATAAATTTTAGTTCCTATAAAGTTTGAAAAATAAAAAGTTGTTAAGGATCAGAGGTAGACGATTTCCAAATGTACTGAGAATCATGATCCTCGATCAAATAACTTTAACTTACGATGCAAACATCACGTTCTCAAAGTATTTGATTAAGATTCTTGAAATAAACTATACACCACAAATATTTTTTATCATTAAGGAACATTATTATTTTAGCAAATATATTGTAATGAATTTTCAAATTTAAAATTTTATCTCTAAGTTTTGAAGAATAGGAGGACTTTCAAAACCCAGTATATAACCACCGAAAAGTCTCAGAACTAGATGATTCTAGATTGAGTAAATGAAATATCCTTCTTAATAATCATTTTTCTTTGATATTTGAAGAATTTCTTCGAAAAAGTTTCTCTCTTTGAGTAACAATTCAATTTAAAAACTTTTATTACTTTTCTCAAATATTTTTCATTGGGTGCATGAAAGTTAAGGTTTTCACTAACGTTATAACGCTGATTAAAATCACTTCGCGTATGTTTTCAGCCTTTGAAAATCAAAACAGAGACGAAAAACCAGAAATATCATCTAATGCTCGTTAATATGTATTAAATGCTATTTGTTGTTTAATACAGTATTATATTCACTATGGTTCACTACTATTAACAAATCCTCGGGCATAGCTTCTGGCGTTAGATGGCAGATGACTGGGTGTTTATCAATACATCGACAGCGTAATGCTTTCATACAGAATTGTGAGCAGATGCGTGATGAAATAAATTATCTTAAAATTAAAAATACGCATATTTTGTAAATAAAAATACGTACCTCTGAAAAGTTGATATCTACGTCTTAAACTTTTGTTGTATATCGTTTGAAAACTTATAAATGTCAATTAGATGTCTTATTTTTGCTTATAAAATCTCCTGAAATTGTCTAACGCCTTAAGGCGGTTTCACTGATGTTAAAGAATATGACCAAAATTCAGAATATTTTTTCCGATAAGAAAGTACTCAAACATTAATATTATATTCACCCTTTCCCCTATCTTTTTAGATCAGGGGTGTCCAACACAAATATTACCATTGAAAACATTAAATCGGCGACAAAAAAATATGTACCTTTATATCAGATTCGGAAACAAAAAACATTTATTGGAATGAAAATTTAAAACAGAATGCATTATTGTTATTGTTTCCATTATTTTAATGTATACAGACATAGATAATATAATAATGTTTATATAATATAATAATGCAATGATCAAAAAATGTTTGAAATATTACAGTTGCATTTTCTTCAAAATTACGGTGTTCCTATTAAATTGACCTTTCGTTACTCATTGTTGAAATGTAATAGTGCTATAATTCTCTCTCCCGCAAACGATTAAGTATACGTTGCCCTTTATCTTAACCGTCCTGAATCTTTTTTCAACTTTATAAAGCATCTCTGATTGCCTCTTGCTTTTTGGGCACTCCAAACAGAAAAGGATGAGGAGAAACGAAAGTCGCATACAGAGAATCCTGTAACATCCATAGTAAAGGATATGCATGATGCAATTCTCCAAATTTATTAAAAAAGTAATTTACTATTGTAGAATCAAATGTAACTGTTTGATAAAATATAAATCTATTTTAATTTAAAGGACACACACACACACACACACATATATATATATATATATATATATATATATATATATCAATTTCCCCTCAAATAAATTTTTCAGAATGAAAAACTTTTAAAAGTCTGATACTTGAAAAATTTTTAAAAAGAGTCAGTGGGCCGCAACTTATGTACTGGCGGGCCGCGTGTTGGACAGCCCTGCTGTAGATAATCCCTTATTTTATCATACTACTCATTTTTATCCGAGTAAACTTTTTTTTTTTTACTTTTATGAAATGTGTTTCGCATTTTTTCTCCTATACAGTAATGCTAAATGAGCTATCATTTTACATGTTAAAAGAAAAAACTAATTATTTATGAATTATTTTGACTACATAAGACAGCATTATATAAGCAAATGCATGAGTTAACAATATCACAATTTTTTATAACGATTGAGGTATTTTTTTGTTCGAAAATGTGTTCCGCGTCAAGATCCTACTCTTGTACATATGGCGAAAACAGCCTTAAACTTGATTCGGCTGAAAATAAATTGACAGCGGTTGGCTATCTGTTCAAGGCAGTTCAAATAAAATCGTCTGCTGACTCATAATTTTCATTTAATGAGATTAGAATATAGAACTGTAAATAAAGTTATTAACCCTCTAAGCGGTCTGCACGTAAAGACTTGCCATTCTAGAGATGCCTTGAAAAAGTACCGCACGCATTTTTTTACCTTCAGGTGGGGTTCTCAAAAGCGGTTGAGCCGTATTTTTAAGAATGCGGCTCGGCCGCTTGGAGGGTTTATATAAATAGTGTTCATGACTCTTCTGATATGGTGACGTTTTAAACTAATAAGGCTACTACGGCATCAGAAATTTAGGATGTGTATACATTGGGAACTTTGCCAAAAGAACGCCTTAATTTTTTTTATAACTGGTTAAGCAATTACTGTAGTTCTATCGCATCGAATGAAATTCCATGTACCTCCATGATAGCAATTGTGAGACTGGATCTCACTCTTAAGGTATCCGACTACGTTCGGAGCCGTTATTTTTCAAAAGTGCATAAATGGATAATTTTCATGATATTTAGTGTCACTTAGATTAGAATACATGTATACAATTGTTTTAAGGACATTTTGACAAAAAAATTATTTAAATACAATATTTTGGCAAAAAAATTAACTTGGAATAAGTTTTTTTCCCAAATGTTCTCCTTTTGTGAAAAAAAAATGCTTCTATTATAATACTATTTTGCCTGTATATAGCTCAGACCTCTCTACAGAGGCTCATCTAGAATTTTTGAAATATATAATTTAGAAGTGGGTTTATCCATGTTTTACCATAACAGAGGGGAGAAAATTTGATAAAAACGCTGATAATTATTTCAAATGGTTTTAAGTCTGAATATAATGTGATTTTTTCAAAAATCATAGTTGAGGTCTGAGGCAAAATATTATTATAATAGAAGCATTTTACGCAAAAGGAGAATATTTTGAAAAAAGATTATTCTAAGTTAATTGTTTTGCAAAATATTGTATTTAAATAAATTTTTTTTGTCAAAAAGAACCTTAAAACAATTTTAGACATGTAGTCTAATCTAAGTGACACTAAATATTATGAAAATTATCCATTTATGCGCCTTTTTAAATTCACGGTTCCGAACATATTCGGATGCCTTAAGGTATCCGACTACTTGCGACAACTTTTTAAAAAAAAAATGGAGATATGGAGATTTGGTGGTTTTTAGATTTATTTAGTACATATAAGAAAAAAATTAATTTAAGAAGGGAAAATTAACTCATTACTACTTAAATGGAAAAAAATGGGTAAAAATTGGCAAAAGATTACATACACAGGGCACGCTCAGTACAAGTAGTAAATGAACATATGCTCAATTTTTAAAGTTTGATGTATTGCTTCGTAATTCTTTTTTGAAATTGTATTCAGGAAAAGATATATTTTAATTTTTACATAAATTAGAGCTCTTTATCTTAGTCATCATACGAATATGTTTAAACAAAAACAGTGATTATATCCACATAAAGAACAGTAAATTTTGTAATAAAACAGTGGTTGATAAATATGAAGGTCAAAACACATCTATTGTTATACAGAAGATACACAAAGAATTACAGCAAATTATTTTCAAAACTTTTTGAGCAATCGCTGTCCTTGTTTGAGCTTTTCGAAAAAAAAAACACATTTCGAGTAAAACGCGTTTTAAAGTTTGACATTTTATATTAACACTTGTAGTTTCTGTTCCATTGAATGGAAAATTAAAACCTTAGTATTTTTACAGAATTTCCAATAAGTAAGTGCAAAAAACTTGTATTTTATTTGGACCTCGATATAACAAAAACCCCCGATATAACGAACAAAATGCTCATTCCCAATGAATTCGTTAAATTGAAGTTCGACTGTAATATACAGAATCTGAAAACGTTAGAATCCAATAATTATCGCAGGACTTAAAATTGGGTGATAAAGCTTCATTACACCTGCTTAACTCTTTAAGACAGCACATACTTGTGTGCTGAAAATTTCACGTTCCTGGGGGTAACAAACTTTTATTATTATTTTTTCCAATGCCATTGGTATCAATTTAGTGTTGATAACCAGAAAATTTTAATATTAAAGATAAAAATATTTCGGGTCTAAAGGGATAAGAAGGTTTATTCCCCATAGACCTACCCAATCGGGTGAGATGGATCTTAATCGGCTAGGCCAGTGTTTCTCAAACTGTGGGACGCGGCCCCCTAGGGGGTATAATAACCCTACAAGGGGGCCGCGAGTGTATAGAAAAAACGAAAACAAGAGATTTTTTTTTTAAAAATTTATTAATTTACTGAAGAGAAACAAAACAAAATACATTCCGACATAATAAAAAATAAAATAATTTACACTGATATAATACACTTATAAATGAATGAGTAATGCACAATGTGTTTCATAATTAATTTAAGAGTACTAAGTTAAGAACAAGTTTAATAATTACCAGTGACCCTATGGGTATGTTATAAAATTATATACAAAAGTTAACACTTATCTTGATAATTTGTACGGTTTATAATTAAAGTCGTATTGTAGCTTTACGTTAAAGAATATTATTATTGAATTCATTACATTGTAATTGTATGGAAGATGGGCGTGATGAAAATTAAGATTTAAAATTGGGTAGCAAGTATAGAAAGTTTAAGAAGCACTGGACTAGGTAGATAAGGGAATTAAATAAAGGTCGCGTTTCTAACGACGTCTAAAAAACATTGTCTGTATTTTGTAAAATATGAGCTTTTGGGCTTCTTATATGGTATTACAATTATCATTTATTTCCTGTAGAAGTAATTTTAGAATCCTTTTGAAACTGTCTTTCCACTTGCCAGAGTCGGAGTGACAGTTCCACTCAAACTCCCACCGTTATCAGGTATTTTCAAAATTATCCAATTATTTGTTTCTATAAAACAAAATTCAATGGTCAAAAATTAATCGATGTCTTGCTATCAAATTCAAATATTAGAAGCAAATTGTAAGACATTCACACACATTAATCAAGATTCTTGAGAAAGATCTTTCCCAAGTCAATGTCCAATAATGACACTATAACCATTTAGAGATAAAGACATACCTGTGATAGTCCTGATTCGGACGACTCGCCAGTGGCGTAACGTTCTACCCCGCAACCCGGGGTTGGGACTCTAAGGGGCCCAAAGCTTGACTGACGCCAAGTACATATTTAAGCTTGGGTCCATAAACTTGATTTTGCAGGAGGCCCTAATATTCTCCATCACGTCGCTGCGACTCACACCCATTCTTTTCAAATAGGTAAAATTATCTCTCAAAGCCAGTCATCTCGATAAGATGAAGAAAATTGCTAAAGCATGAAAAACCTTTGGATGTCCATAAAAACATAACGGAACGTAAATTGAATGTTTTGGAAAGTTATTAGATTCAATGGATGCAAAATTCGTTTTCAAGATTATTCAAATAATAAGACTTGGAAAAAATATGAAACCGTATGTAGTCTCAGTTTTCTATATAATATTTTACCCAAGCAAGCACTTTATTTACAAACGGAAAATAACTGTTGAAAAAATGGGGAAATGATTCATTAAATGTGTTTGATGGTCGCACCTGCGTGTAAAGAATCTCTATTTTGCAAACTTTTCCAGGAACCAAGGACATATTACTGTTTTCTTTGTAAAATAAACACCAAAGAGCGAAATGAATTTTCTATTTAACACACTTTTTCTTTTGAGATTCGTTTTTCTTTTTTCATTCCTCCTTTTTTTTTAAAATAGTTCCGGTCATTTTTGCGATTTATTCTCTTTTAGCACATCTCTCTTAGCCCACGGTTATCATTCACATTGAACTGGTTTTAAGAGGGGCCTAACTCACCCAGAGCAATAAAATAGCCGTAATTTTCCAAACAAAATTTCAAATATATATAAAATTAAAAGATTTGATCAGTAATTAAATTTAAGAAAACATGTGTAGTGGATGCTTAAATTATTGGTTTTAAAATAAAGGAGTGTTTAAAATTGCTTGTAGGGTTAAAATTAGAAAATGCTTTTAAAAAATTCATGAATTTAAATATAAAACTATTTTTTTCAATTAGGATGTATTCCAGGACATCGGGTTTTTTCTTCTTTTTTTCCTTGTAGATTTCTTTTTTGGGGGGAGAGGGGTAAGATAAATGAAATAAATAAATATTAATTTACAAAGAAAAAAAAGTGTGATTATTTACATTTTTTTTAAAAAAATAATATATACTTTTATAAGTTTAAAATTTGTTTTAAGTGATTTCTAAAATATATTAAATGAGGAATTTCTATTTAATGAATTGTACACATAACGAAATTTTTTTGGGATCTAGCGACTTCTCTAAATATATGTGTGTTCGACTATAATTGAAAAATTACTCGTAATATATATATTTATATATATATGCGATTCATGGTGTTTGATATTTGGTGCAAATTGCTGAAAACTGAAATGTATCCATCAGTGTGGAGTGTTGTTAAGCAGTATTAGTTTTTGAAAAGTGTATTTGCCGCATCACTTTTTGTATTGATTGAGAGTTAAAAAAATCTAAGTTTCGTAAAGAGTGCTTATCCATATTCTACTTACAACAGAACCTGTATTACATCAGAGGTTCCGAACTTATGTTAACAACATCAGAAATCACCAAAATGTTGTTTCGCGAGAAGATTTCGCTGGTCCCGAGAAAAATGTGGAACATACTTACTCATCACGTTAAGTTATGTTTTAAGATGCATTAAAACATAATTAAATTCATAATAATACGTGAAAAGTTATAAAAACGCCACTACATAGAATAATGTCCTTTTATAGAATACCGTAACGGAAAATAAGTCGTTCTGACTTGGTATTATGTGGAGAATATATCCGTTTGCAGTGAAAATTCAGGATAATAATTTAAGCATGCATCTAAAAGAAAGCCTCATCATCCTATCATCCGATGAAACTCTCAAATTTAAATTTCATTCATCTTTATCAAGATCTCAATTTTGACTTTCCATAAATTCCATCCCTTTTCTTAGTGAACAGCCGATGGAAATTCTGTTATTCAAATCTCCACAACTTATTAAAGTATCCGACTACGTTCGGAACCGTGATTTTAAAAAGGCGCATAAATGGTTATTTTTCATGATATTTAGTGTTACTTAGATTAGAATACATATATAAAATTGTTTTAAGGACATTTTGACAAAAAAAGCTATTTAAATACACATTTCGGCTAAAAATTAACTTAGAATAACTTTTATTCAAAATGTTCTCCTTTTGAGAAAAATACTTATATTATAATAATATTTTGCCTGTATATAGCTGAGACCTCTGTACAGAGGGGTTTTTTTCTTAAAATTTATTCCCTCTGTTGCCTTAAAACACGAATAAATCCACTTCTAAGTTATATATTTCAAAAATTCTACTTGAGCCTCTGTACAGAGGTCTGAGCTATATAAAGGCAAAATATTATTATAATAAAAGCATTTTTCTCAAAAGGAGAACATTTTGAAAAAAGTTTATTCTAAGTTAATTTTTAGCCGAAATGTGTGTGTGTTTTACTTAAATAATTTTTTACTGTAATACTATTCTTAAAACAGTTTTATGTACATTTTTTAATCTAAGTGACACTAAATATATCATAAATATTATCCATTTATATGACTTTGCAAAATCACGGTTCTGAGCGTAGTCGGATACCTTAATGTGAAAAGGCCTTTTCATCTGTCACAGCCATCAAAACACGGTACCGATCTGAGCTTGAAATATAAATGCAGTAGCAACATTGGATTCAACTATATATAATCTTATTTCAAGTAAGCAGGAACATCCATCACACTAGGAATATAGAATGCTAAAAGTTTGATAACCTTTTTTTTTGTTTTATTTTTTCAGTCTTTTATTTGTTTATTTTATATTATGGTTTATTATATAATACAGCTTTCATAACTTGGTTACAATTAATATTAACTAGGTACATTTTATGTGTAATTAGGTATTAATTTTTTTATAAATGTATTTAACACTTAAAAAGTCCTATTAGTATTCGCGGATTTAAAGTATTAATTTACTGGTCCGTAAGGTCAAAGGTTTGGTGACCGCTGAACAACATAACATGCATTTTAGTTCCACTATTCATGGAATTGTTCCCAAAACATACAAGTGAAAATGGTGAATAGACGAAAGAAGTCAATCTGTTTAAAGAGATAAATTAAAAATATATTTTCAATTTCAGCGAACTAACTATATAAAGCCTCAGTATTGCACAAATAAAAATTAAGCTACAAAAATTATAACATTTTTCAAACTTGAGTTAATAGCTTTTGAAGCAAGAAACTAATTCGACCTTTCAAGGAAAACCCACTTAACACCAACACAGTCTAAAAATATCTCTTCCTACTCGCGGGTAATGTATAGCTGTTTTGATACTTAGCTGTAGTTTTGACGACTAGTTCTAATTTAGGACATTTTACTCATTTTAGTTCCTTATGTATTTGCATAAAATATTTTGGTGTGTAACTGAAATAAAAAAAATTTAAGTTTTCGTACGTAACATTATAAAAACTGATTTTGAATGATTATGCCATCAATAACAGTTTTTTTTTCCCTTAATATATATTCTCACTGGTGTGATTGCGTTAATAACACATTACGAACTTTTATTCTCTATTAAATATTTTATTTTGTTAAATCAATCTTTATAAAGGTATATAATTCTAAAAAGTTAAGAACGATCTAGGATTCCAACACTTAACACTTAAACTAGGATAATAATAAAAGAACTCTAGCTTTTTTTTTCCAGAATATAATTTTATACATATTATTGCCTTAAAATATATGTAGAATGCGTTGAATTCTTTAGTTTTTTTCCCATTTTTAAAAGTATAATATTAAATACTCATGTATACATATTTATGTTCATTCATCTGTAAATTTCACCATGCACTATAGAGTTATATAGAATTTTAAAATCAGTAAATATTTTCATTATATTTATTTAGCTCCAATGCATTCAATATTATAAATATAAAGAAAGGTAAAGAATAAAGTGCTGGAAACAATGTATACAAATATCATTGTACATTTCACATAATTTTGCATCAAACGTATTAAAGAACATTTTTACTTTTATGATACTTATTGAAAGTAAAATAAATTGTTTTTTTATTTATTATTACTCATTTCTTCCTTTAATTAAAAACATTTCATAAACTAAATATGTTACGTACATCAGCGTATATTCTAACCACATTTTTATAGAATACACACTTTTCTAATGATTATTTTCTTATGAACTGTACTCAAAATGTAAATTAAACTCTTTAGAAAATATAAATAATTTGAGCAAAAGATAATCTTGAACAAACATGAACTGTGAGTTATTAAATCTCTTATTGGACGTGATTAACGCAGTCATCAATACAGGACATCATCAATCATCTAATTCAGATTAGAAATTAATGTCGAGCATCAATTTGGGAAATAAATCCTCTACGGTTATAAAGTTTGCTAAGGAGTGTCACCAATTATTTGTCTTTGATGAGTAACAACGTTATAAATTATCCATCATCTTCTGTGTGTAAGCATTTTATTCGAGCTAAATTAGTTATTAAATAACACTATACACCAAAAATGATTGAATCTTCTATGTTATAAGCAAATAGGTGATGAACACTCAGTGAAAGCAAAGAGCTATAGCCCGAGTCATCTAGGTCAGCGTTTCTTAAACTTTGAGGCGCGCCCCCTAGGGGTGTGATACACTTTATGAGGCGGGCCCGAGCATAGTGAAAAGTCGAAAACAAAAATTTATTTAAAAAATTCTTAATTTACTGAATGTAAACAAAAAAAAATACATTCTGACGTAACAAAAAGCACATATGCACTGACATAATACACTGTATCTTTTCTGCAATGTGTTTTACAATTAATTTAACAATACTAAGTTAAGAACAAGTTTAATAATTACCATTTATTCCATGGGTTTGTCATATATAAATTATGTACAAAAATTGACACTTACCTTGATAATTTGTACGGTTTATAATTAATCCCGATTAAAAGATACGTGATTCGCTCCCCAATACCACTGTTTGCCACGTAAGCGTGCGTATGCGATGTATTGGGGAGGGGAGGAGGGTAAGAAAAAAAAGAAAGAAAGAAGCAAATCCTCTGAAATACGTAAATCCTTCGCAAACACTGCCAATGACTTTTTATTGTATTTCAAATCATTCGGAATAATTTTATGAATAGCAGAAAAGATCGTACTTCGGAACTCGTACTTAATATACATCCGGGAAAATTAACACTTTGGCCGAACGAGATGTTTATATACGCTGGTGCATTTGAGAGGTTAAAGTCGTATTGTAGCTTTAGTGTCAAAATTTAGCATTATCGAATTCAATGCATTGTTATTGTATAAAGGGGGGGGTGATGAAAATTATGATTGCATATTGGATCGCAAATATCGAAAGTTTGAGATGCGCTAATCTATGTCATAACGGACTAAGGTAATTGAATTAAAGATGTTCATCACAAAGCTCTCTTAGGATTGGTTCATTAACTTATTGGGCTTTATATTTCAAAGAGTTACTTTACATATATTAAATACCCTAATATCATGACAGGTACAAATCCAATTTAGTGACCTTTTTTAAGGTTGGCAATTTATTCAACCTCATTCAACAGGACCTCGATAATTCAGTCCTATATAAGCGTGATATATGTTGACGCCATTGAAGGGCGGAAGAATATATTTGATATTCTATTGTCCAGCTAATCTAAGAAGGGTATAATAAAATAATGATATTGTTCTTGTTGATGAAAAGTATGTGCTGGTTTACTGAGAGTGTAAATGAGTATTAAAAACGATCAATTTCAAAGCTACAATAAGGCTATTGGAGATATATTTTATAATGGTAAACCTCAGTTATAGAGAAAGCAAAGGAAAGGATGCTTAAGGTTGACGGAATATTAAACATCAAAATGAATTGGATTTTTTTTTGGAAAATAAGTTATTTTAGCTTATAATTATTGATGATTTTATTTATTTATTTTCTGATATATATATATATATATATATATATATATATATATATATATATATATATTAAAAATACATCAAATTCTTTTACGTGGCAGTTACATTCTTAGAATACCATGCCAAAAATATGTAAAAATATCTAATTTGTATTGTAAAATGATGTTTGCGTTCATTGATTTCCTAAACCATGTAATTTGACATAATAAAAGTTATTTAACTCATGAAACAATCTAAAATATGGATCAAATATCAACTGTATGAGCTTTTACATTTGTTGTATTTATTATATATATATGTATTTTACGAATTTTCTGACGATACTTAGCAGGAATATTCTTTGAAATCTAGTCTTCTACAATATAATGCAGTATGGGTTCTATGATAAGTATTTTAGCGAGGAAGGGGAATAGCTTTATAGCAGAAATTGCGTATTCAGTGGATTGCGAAGATTGTCATTTTTGTTCGAAAAATATAGATGATGTCAAAATAACTTAATTGTTTTATTTTTTTGGTATTTTAATGAAGACCTTAGAAAAAGATTTGACCATTTATTTTAAGTGAACAGTGTATATAATTAATTTTACAGTGAATATCTTTAATTAATTAATTAGCTCTAATTAATTAAATTTCCCAAATTTGAGTATTTTGTTTATGCATATCCCTTAACTTTCAATGTAGTGAGTGATCCAAAAAAATATCGCATGAAAGAAACTGCAGTAAATCATAATGAGGTAAATAAAGGGTTAAAAACATAACATTTAAAACTAAATCAAAATTAGCCCCGCTTATTTAATGTCTCACAAGGGAGAATTAGAAACATTGAAAATGAAATTAATTTATAACTCTGTCTACTCGTTGATAATAAACTCATTTGTTTATAGTGAGATGGAACAAATACGTTGCCCGTCAAAGAATGTTCAATTACAATCATAATTCTTGAATGAAATGAAAATTTTTATCTATTGAAGATACTTTGAGATTAAATTTTTCCTTATATTTTGAGGTATTTACTTTCTTTAAATCAGAAAATTTATCTCTAGTTCTGTTAATTCTTTATATCGGTAGGTACAAAAGTTTTACCCATTTTTGGATATGCAAATTTGCAATGGATTTGACGTCACACATGACGTTGTAGTGACCGAAATCGTCGACCAATCAAACATGTGGATGCTTAACACATAAATGCTTTAAGTCTCACACAGTTAATCATCTTAAAAAAAAACCTCACATGGAAAGCAAGAAGGAACATATGAGACATTCTTTGTAATATGAGTTTTGTAAGAAGAGTACTACCGCAGCAGCAGCATGGACGTCGTAAATGTTTGTCAAGTCTTATGGGGAGGATGCAATAGACAAAAACACATGTGGTCGATGGTTTCTTAAATTTAGGGAATTGGGACATAAGCTGTCAAGATCAGGTAGGAGTGGACGGCCATTACACGTTGGAGAAGACGATATTGACCAAGCCATATGGAACAACCTGAACTCAACCGTGCAAGTATTATCGGATCTTCAACATACACCAAACAATGGTAGAGAACCTGCTGTTTATCTTGGATTTTAGAAGAAAGTTAAATCGTTGGGCTGCACATATTCTGATAGCTAAGCAACGAGATGACCGAATCTCTAACTCCTTTCCTTTCTTTTCAAGTACAAAAATGACCCATTCTCTTCACGAATTATGACTGTTGAGAAGTGGTTACGCACCTTAACGAAAAGCGTCGTAAGACTGTAGGTCACTCTTCTGTGATTCGCCTTTAACGACTTCGAAATCTGACTTCATCCCAAGAAGGTTTTATTGAGTTAACGGTGCATGCCACTCTTGCCTGCACCAACAACTTGGCGAAATTTGGAATACCTACACTTGGCAACCTTGTGCCAGTGGATAAAAATACATTCGCTCGAAGCTTGTTAATCACTTCCAAATACTACGGTTAGCTAGCTCGCCGACTAACGACGGTCGATGTTTTTGGTTTAATTAAATTGATTATGTTTGAAAATAAAAGTTATGTTTTCTTAGTAAATGCTCATCTAACAGTCATGCGGTAAGATGTGCAGGTAATAATTATCTGGGTTGTACGGTCATTCAATCAAACCAACAATGTTGCCTTCTGCTGATTACAGTTAAACAGGCTGCATTCAAATTTGACAACAAAGCTGCCAGGTCTTATCAATCATCACAATGTTATCCTTCATCACGATAACACCAGGGCACATAATGCCGTCCTCACCCGTCAAAAGATAATGGGCTATGGATGGGAGGTCTTACCCTACTCTCCCTATTCTCTTGACTTGGCACCAACTGAATATCATCTATTTCGAGCGTTGATCAATTATTTCAGTCAGAAAATCTGATGAACTTGATGCTGCGAAAACTGCCATCCAAGAATTTTTTGACTCGAAACCAGCAGAATTTTACCGCTGTGGGATTCATCTCTTACCATAAAGACGACAAGAAGTCATAGATAGCAATGGGGATTATGCACAATCAGATGAAATTTTCATTTTGCGTTTATTTGCTATTATTCATGGTTAGAAAAAAGGGTACAACATATTTGTACTCACTCGATATATTTCTTGTTATCAAACTAAACTGATTTTCAGATTTTGTTGAAATTTTAGTGTGTTTTACTTT
>BMAV01003560.1:0-32173 GCA_019973955.1 Trichonephila inaurata madagascariensis
TTAAACGTTTTTTTAATCTTTAAGTATATAAGATAAAACGTGCACCCCTTTTTTACGAAAAAAAAAAAATTTAAAAAGTCAATGCTCTGATGTTTTGAAGTCTTTTATTCGAGGTATTACCCAAGGTTTTTTAAAAATGGCATATTTTAGAACAAACAATTTTAAAATTAATTAGGAATGTTATTTTTTTTAAAAATAGTTTTCCCGCTATGTGCAAGTCTAATTTTTTTTAAGCTCATATCTCTCTCTTTTTATTTTTGACGCTACCATTTTTATATACCCGGCATATAAACCATCCCTGTAAATTTTGAATTTTTGTATGTGTGTGTATTAAAAAAGGGGGCCCGGGTTTTTATTTTCTTTTTTCAATAGGGGTTGGGGCCCGTTTAAGGGAAAGATTGTGGTTGTAGATCTGACCCAAAACAAAAAAAAAATTAGGGCCAACAATTTTATAAGGTTGCTGATTATAAAAAATTTCAGATTTCATTTCTTTTGGTTGTCATTTTGGGATGTTTTTTTAAACCCCGCCGGCTCCCGAAACTACGGGGTGAAGAACTTTTTTTAACCCCGGTGTGTGGGGATAACATCGTTCGTATCGTTCTTCAAACTTTCACACCCAGCAAATGGTGAAGATTTCAGTAGCCTAGATAAATTTAATGAGCCCAACCCTCCAAGATGGGTTTGTTAAATGAAAAATACTTTTTTTTCATGAATCTAAGAAAAGTTTATAAGAATGAGGAAGAATAAAGTATTAATTATATGATGCAGAAACATATTGTAGTGAAAATGTATATTCTTAGAATCATAATTTGAGTTGTAATTAAGTTTTAAAAATAAAAACTGCACTTTTAAAGAAGATGATAAAAAAAAGGACATTATCTTCAAAAGAGTTGAGAAAAGCGCAAGGTAGAACGTTTGTATTTTGCGGGAAATTGACATAAAAATATTCTATTTATATAAAAAAAAAGCAATTTAAAGCCATTAACTTTTATTATAGGCTCTATTAAGGAGAATTATCAGAGATTACTTTCATATATTCTACAACCCTCCTTCAACTTTTTTTTTTCCCAAAAATTTTTTAAAAATAGGGCGGGGGGAGGGGGGTTTTGATTTTTTGGGGATGCACGGGGGCCCCTTTTTTTCCCCCATGTTGTCTAGGGTGACTTGTTCAGTCTGGGAAATATCTTGTAAAACAATAGGAAAGGGGGTAGAGGAATAAAAAATTTAAATTTAGCTCCCCCTTGGAAGGGTTTGTCGTGACGGGTTTGGGAACCTACGCGTTTTCCCAGAAGTTCCCCAAAGGGCAGTTTATTAATGCGCTTAAAATCCGGGCTTTTTACCGCCCCTTTCAAATGGCCCATCGGATAATTAATTGGGGTCAGTAGGGGTGGGGGTGAATGATAACTTTACACTCCTTTTCCAGTAAGACTCTTAATCACCCCCCCCCCTTTGCAAAGAGGGGCCCCAAAAAATAATATGCCGTTGGGAATTACTTTTTATACAGAAAATTCCAAATTTGGAAAAACCGCGGAAAATTCCTTTACATTTTTTAGAAGGCCCGAACATAGTGGCCTGGGCTTTGTGGGTTTGGTGACGAAAATTTGGCCGTCGTTTTTAAAAGTTCGAGCCTGATGTCACCAAAGAACCGCCGTGTAGGGGGGGTTCGATGCACGTTAAATCTTGGGGTTTCCAATGCCCTCCTTTTTGGGTGTTTCCCGTTTTCGGGAAAGGGGAGGTATTGTCCTCGCCGTTTCCCAACGGGGTTAAAAGGACAAATTCCGCCAAAAGCCTTCGGGTAGCTGAACAGTGCGACGTTAATATTCCTCACTCATTTTCCCTCGGGCTATCGAATAGTTTGGTTTTAATGAAAATTGGCTTTTTTTGAAGATAATGTTTGGTCAAACGGGGCCTTTGGGGGGGTTTGGTGATTTTCCCCATTTTCCGGGGGGGAAGGATAACTGTTCGATTCGATCACGCTCTTTTTCCAGCTTTCTCCCACGCATTCCTTCTACAGGAACCACCCCCTGATCTATAAGCGGGGCGGTGGTCGGGCATTGTATGGGGTTTTATGTGCCGTATTCAAAATCGTTGGTGCTCGAAAAATTGTGGGGGGTTCCATAAAAGAAAATCATTTTACAAAGAAGAACAACCGTTTTGTTTTATTCTTCTACGGCCCCTCTCGGTAAGTGAGAGTTATATTAACGTCCGCGCTTTTTTGAAGGGCATGAAAAAAATGTGTTAAATTACCATTCGAAGGAATCTTAGTACAATGTTGGGATTTCCCGGGGTCATTTGTGGCTTGCCTTCCTATCCCAAACCCTTCGTAATGACCCAAACCTCACCATTTGGCGTAATGGGGGATATTACCCCCCAAAAAACCCCCATTTTTTGGCCCCCAAAAGGGGGATATTCCCTGGTACACATTTTGGCGTAAATTAATTTTAAGCCCCTACGAAAATCCTCCGAAAACGCGGGGGGTGAATGTTACGCTACTAATTTAAACAGAGATGTAAATTAGCAAATATCAGGTTACCCCCGGCGCATCTTGGGGGGCCTTTCACGGCAAATTTTTTCTTTGATCATGCTTTTCCCTTTCCCCAACCGTAAATCAGGTGCATATTTTTGCCAACTCGGTGTTTGTAAAGCATTCCACCCTCTACGGGCGATAAAACCCCAAAGGATTGCGGTAATGCATTTTACCCCTTTGGAAACACAACGCCTTCTAGCACCGAAAGCATACTTTTCCCCCACCTTTGGTTGGGTTGGAAAATTTTGAATCCATGGGGATACCCACCCCCCCTTCCCTTTTTCCCCTTTAAACCCGGGAAACAATTTATTTTTTTTACAAAATTTTAGCTCAAATTTTGAAACATTTGAGGCCCTTAGTATTTTTAAATTACGAATCTAAATAACCGATCCCCTTTGTTATGTTTTGGCCCTTGATGTTGAATCTTTTCTTTTTTTGGGTTGTTTTATTAAAATTTTATTTAAAAAAGACAACAGAAGTTTTTTAAACACGGGGGCCCACTAAGACTTCTTTTTGGGAATCATAATTTGAGACCCCTACAAATTTACACCACCCCGGTGGGGAAAAATTTTGAAGGGAAATTAACCCCCTTTTCGTGGAGAGTTTTTCGGTGGGGGCCGGGGCCCTTGATAGGGGGCAACTCAACCCCAAGGGGTTCATGACAATATTGTCCTACAGCGGTAAAACAGGTAATGAAACGGGGGTTTTAAATAATATTTTTAAAAAAAGTACATAGCGTTTCTTATTTTTACAAACAAACCCATATATTTGATGTCTTGTACTCTATACAAATAGTAAGCAATTTTTTTAGAAAAGAAGATTAAATGAAGTTTTTTTTTGGGGTTCCCATTTAATTTTTTATAAGATATGAAAATTTTCAAATGTGCTGCAATTTATGGACACGTTCACTGCCACTTATGTAATTACCTGTGTGGAACAGAAAACAGGAGAAATGTGATTCACAAAGAAATGGTTGTGATAAAAATTTGCCCGATAATAAGCGTCAAAAAAGGGCATCTGGTTTCCCCCTAACATACATTGTGATCATCTTTTGTGTTTTCCAAACCTTAATTGTGGCCATCCAACTCCTAAAAAAAGGGGCTAAGGCCTTTGGGAGCCCCAGCGGTTTTTAGTCAAGAAATCCAAAAAAGGGTTTTGAGCCCATGTCACTGCAAGGGGTCCGGGGCCCTTTTAGAGGGGGGTTGCTGCGGGTTAAATCTGTCGTGGCTCGATGTGCTCCCATTGGTGTGGTTTAGAAAAAAATTTAAAAGTACTTAGTTCAAAAAGTCGTCACTTAAAACCCAGTTTAAAAAATTAAAATGATGGGTCGAATTATTTTTGTGGAATTTTTAAAAAGAATTCTAATGAGGACCAACGGGTTTGGTGGGATCAAGCTTTTCCCCCCAACAGGTCCCGGGGTTTTACCCTTTCCTGGGCAAAAATTGACTCAACCCCCTTTATCCCTACTGCAGTGGGTCGATAAAAAGAGTACCAAAAAATTTCGGGGACTTAAACACTGGGGGTCTTGCTTCAGACTGACCACCTGATTGGGACATCTGTTTTTACCTCAGCGCCCAATTTGGGCAGAAATGGGGAAAGGAAAACAGTAGGCCCTGGCCCCCAGGACTGTCGCGCCCCCTGAGTTTTTAGTTTGAGTTCCCCCTAATGTCGCACTATAAAGCAACACGAGGACTATTGGTCACACAACTCGTAATTCTTAACCATGGTCACGTGACGAGCACGAATCTGAATTTCACCTTTTCCCCCCTCTACCCCCCCATCCCAAAAAGATGACATTGAATCTTATTCACAACGGGTCTTCAGTCGTATCAAGATATGAACCCGTGGTTCTCTCCGACTACCCAAATTTGAGCATTCCCCGGGGTTTTTGTTATTTTTTTTGGGGGGCTAAAACGGGTTATTGTTATTTTTATATATATATATAGCTATGCTTTTGAACAATCAACCAACCTCTACAAAAAAGAATTAAAAACCACATTTTGTTACTAATTTCCTTTTCTGTGAAGTATTAACTTGAAAGCATCATATAAAAACTAACTTACTTATTAAAATAACATGAATAAAAGTTAAAAAAAATTTTTTTTTTTTTTGTGTTTTCCTTCTACTCTTTAAACACACATATACTAGTAGCACTTTTTTTAGCCAAAGAATTGAATAAGGAAAACTCTACCCCAGATTTCTCGAGGTGTTTTTAGTACAGGTGATTAGAGTCTATCTTATATATTTTCTTTATTTATTTCTAATGGGCTGCGAATTGATCCTTAACCATTGCAGACCTAGTACATCCCCGGAAGTTGGTAAAATTCACTTTTTTGAGGGAAAATTAAAAGGGTACCAATTACAGCAATTTTTGGGCTCCCCCTTTTTTCCCCAGAGGGAGGAACCTGAGATCTGCCGATGCGAAATTTGTACTAAGGAATTTAATTTTACCGAGAGCATCCAAGCCAAACAGACACTCTAGGGATATTTTACATGCTATATAATCATACGACATGACCACTGTCGATTTTCTCCATCATGAAAATCCACCGACTTGGGCCGGGGTCGAACCCCGCAACCTTGAGTACAGAAGGGCAGCGACAGATCAACCACGCCATTCAGCCTGCGTGTATATCTTACTTTGTATTTATTCATATTATAATATTTAAAAATTGTTCAAATATTTTATTTTATTAAAAAAATTGGTACTTTTCCGTTTCGATGGTGCAAAATCTATCCAAGTGGACGTTATTGGAGACAACACACAATTTGCGCACATAAAAATATTAATAAATATTAGTTCTCTTTTTTTTCCATCCATTTTTCTGATGTATTATGAAAAAAAAAGACATTACCGACAAGAAAAACCTTGCATTGTTTTGAAAATGTGGTGGTAAAAGGTTACCAGGGGAAATATTCCGTTTGTCAACGATTATACCACTTTTGCTGACTTTATCGCCTGTGCCGGCGAAACGAGAAAAGTACCAAGAAATTAAATAAAGTTTATATCTTAAAAATGTTTTCGTAAAAAAAAAAAAAAGAAAAGAGTTTGAAGCACAATTATTGATGGCCATTCCAACAAAATAATGTATGCAAATTTTAGTGACTGGGGAATTTTAAAAATAGGATCATGAGTTTGCAATTATATTATTTGATAAAACAACAAAAGAAAATTTTGAAATTCGAATATTTTTCCTTACCATAAGAATCACGAGTAGCAGGAAATACGTTTCCTCTAAGAGGGCAATTTTATTATAAAACGTTCGTGATTGTGTTTTCAAATTTCAATGAAAGACGACATATTAATTCCTTTGCATGAAAACATAGTACATCGCCATAGAACATTCTTAGATATAAATCTTTTCTTATTTTGAAAAAAAACATTCTTAAGTTTCAGTTTTCCTACACTTTTATTGTTAGCATTCCATTGATATGAATTTCCTTTTAAATTATTAATAAATTTATATTTTTACTATAGAAATATTATTGCATCGTGCGTTTGTTCTAAATTTACAAGTTTATTATGTTTTAAAACTTTGTATATAATCATTAATATATTAAACCTCTAAGAAAGTAATTCAAAGTAAAACCATACACAAGAAAATAGTAAGGCAGCTCAGGAAAATAAAGTATAAAGAAAGGCATTAGTAAACTCTTCAGCTTATAGAGCAAGGGTGGGAGGACTTTTCTAGAGAACGGGCAATCTCTGATGACGTTGGTGTGGCTATTCTGTATTATAATTATATGTTTTCTTTCCTTAACACTTGTTTTCGACATTGTACTAGTCTTTTAAAATACGTCAGATTATCATGTTTACTACAAAAACACAACACAAATTTGTCAAGTTGTATGCTTGAACACATCTATGAGACAGCGACTGCCAGACCGTGGAACCTGGACGAATTTAATGCAGTGAGCGGAGAACATACCTGAACCGATGTCTGAAACCGACAAATAATTCAATTTGTTCATTGTCGAGTCCCATTCCATCGAGGTGGCCGCAGTAGCCTAGTGGCCAAGGTATCGGATTGTGGCTAGATTGTTGCGTGTTCGAGCCCAGTACCACTAAAGACCCGTCGCGTAGGGGAGGGATGCACGTTAAATCTGTCGAGAGCTCAAACGTCTTCCCTATTGGTGTGTGCCATTCAGGTGTCGTCCTGGTCACTTGACCATGGTTAAAAATGACGAGGTCCGTCGCCAAAAACGCTCTCTTGTAGCTGAACAGTGCGACGTTAATATTCACTCACTCACTCACCCATGCCATCGAGGGACAGGACTTAAGCAGAAGAACCCAATCCCGTGAAAGTGTGGGTGTGAGACGATGTTTCAATAGCCAATCCAGTGCTATCGTTGGAAGAGCATCATAAACATTTATTCTTTTCTTCAGTCGGCGTGTGGAGAAAAATTCACTTATACAGCTGACATTTCGATGATCGCCTTTCCCCCCTACAGTGGAGTGAGTGAGTGAAATATTAACGTCGTACTTTTCAGCTACACAAGGGCTTTTGGCAACGGACCACGTATTTTGAACCATGGTCAAGTGACGTGGATGACACCTGAGCTAGCAATCCCACTTCTAACTAACACACCACACCAACGGGAGGACGTTTGAGTTCTCGACAGATTTAACGGCATAGTGCCTCTACAAGGCGGGTCTTTAGTGGTACTGGGCTCGAACTCGCGTGACAAGGACATCCACCTTGACGACTCGGCTACCGCGGCCGCCCCTACTGAACGCGTTAAGCGTCATCGTGCACTTCCAATGAAGGTGCATATGTCGTTTTCACATTTATTGAATCATTTGCTGAAGTGCAGTCGCATCGATTGGGAAACGCCGATTCTCTAATGTTACAGTAACCAACCGTCCTCCTTTTATAGGTTCTGTCCTTCCTCGAAAAGTGTCCTCCTTTTCAATATTTTAAATCCGATCTGTTAATCTCTGTATTCAGACATGAACCAAATATGTTTCCAATACGTCGAAGAATGGTCTGAAACAAATACCAGAGAAAATAACAGTTTTCAATGGTGTTTTCTGACTTCATCGCAAGTAAATTGGGCAGATATAGAATATTGTGTTGAGTTTTTATCGAAAGAAATTCCTGATATTAAAGTTGATGACAATGGTCAGTTTGAAGAAAGAAAGACGACTGAATGCATATTTAAATTCTAATGAATTAGAACACATTAGAAAATCAACATGCTGAGATATTGATAAAAGATGGATGAAAGCCATTTAAAAAAATGAACACGTTCCATATGAAAATTTAATTAATCGTATTGAATTTACGTTGTGCTCTGTCCTGAAACTAATGCAGCAGTTGAATAGTTTTTTCAGTTGGTAATGATTTTTGGACAAGTGAAAATGAAGATTGAATATTAATATATTAGCTACAGTCCTTATCGTAAAATTCAGTATGAAGGATATTTTTTGCTCTGAAATTTTCGATATATTAGAAAATGATATGTTTGAAAAAAAAAAATCCCTCAATGGAAAAATACTTGTTTAAAATAAGTTAAAAGGAATGTAAGCGCAATTAGCGTATTTTTATTTGGATTAATAAAATTTTTCATATGCTGACGTTGTAATTTTTTCTTAAATTTTTCGTCCTCCTTTTATTGAAAAAACTAGACACCTTGCTAATGTGGCTGATGTCGGTGTTCCAGAAATATGTTTCTTTTATTAAGCGAGTCTTTTGATCTTAGTAATGCGGTCACCCCAAAATGTCTTGGAGGTCCACAGGTCAATCACGATCGACTTAATACCTATCCCTAGCTTAAAGCTTTCACAACATCTCAGCGACACAAGTCTACGGCAACTGTCTGATTCGGAAATGGATTGTATTTTTTTCAATATAACTGCTATAAATCATTCTTTTTTAAGTTTAGGATTCGAATGTGCTGCGCGTAGAAATGACCCTAAAAGGAAATGAGAAGGGATATGAATTTGAAGGTTGGAAAATCTTTTCTGAGAAGTATTAGCTGTTTAATTTTAAAAGCGAATATTTCTTTTATATATATTTCTAATGGGCTGCCGATTGGAGTTTTTATTGCAGACCTAGTACATTCCCTGAAAGCTGGTATCTCTTTTTAGTGCGGCACCCTATTGGCGGAAACCAATCGCCGCAGGTAATTTTGACGCCCAGTTTCCTCCCTAGAGGGTGATCTGACGATGCGAACCTGTACTAGGATTTAATTTTAACCTAGAGCACCCAAGCCAAACAGACACTCTAGGACCTTTATACGCCGTATAATCATACAACATAGCCATTGTCGATTTTCTGCATCATGAAAATCCACCGACTTGGGCCGGGGTCGAACCCGCAACTTTGGTGCAGAAGGCCAGCGACAAACCAATCACGCCACCCAGCCGGCTTAAACGCGAATATATACGTTCTGAAAATAAATTTTAAATGGGAAGTTGAATTTTGTTTAAACTGTAATTTAGTTTTCTTTACGTATATATTTACAAAAAAAAAAAAGACCTTAATTTTATTTAGACAATATTAAATGTTTCAAAAGTTTAGAAAGCAAATCTTAGTTTTCAAATTCAATCCTTGTTTTCAGCCAACTTTTTGGAGGCTTTCAAAGTGACTCAGGCTATATTTTACGAGATTGTCCTTAACAGAGTGATTCCTCTGCAGGCCCTTTTTTACATCAGGTAAGAATTTTACATTTTCTATTCTGTGTTAAATATAATGCCAAAAGAGTATCACGTTAATACAATCAAGTAAATTAGTTAATAAAATCAATCCTCCATTAAGTGAAAAACTATAATACAAAGAATCAAACGGTTTAACAAAATATTAAAGAAATGAAAATTAATGAAAAGTTGGCGTAATTTTATTATAATTTAATTCAAGAATCTTTTATCGAATATATTTACTGCTTCTGTTTCTGAATGTTTAGAATAAAGTATTCTGTATGAGTCAATGTTCAACCAAAATTCCTAACACAAAGGGAAAAAAATGAGATTCTTAACTTTAACTATATTGATGAGATTCATTTGAACTTTAACGATAAGTAAACCGCAATTGCAAAGATTACCTGATTAAAAAGGGTAAACTCTTGATTTCGCACTTTAACGGAGCAAATGCAGTTTAGCTAAGTAATTTGCGCATTAACGGTAGCGGATACGTTTTCATTCTTTCAATTTTTGTTCTGTCATGTCCAAGCTCACTGAATGTGAGGAAACTCATTTTCGTTTTAACAGATTCGTTTATTTAAAAGCTGTTTATATTGTATTTCTCAAAGATGGAGCAAAAATATCAGCATTCAGAATAACGCTGACGTTATGTGTTTTTTTTACTGCAACAAAATTTAAGGACGTCTACTCATTGACAGAAACAAATTAAATGTAATTTATTTGTTATTACAGTAATAATTTACTTTAATAAAATAACAGAGAATGTATCTTCTCTGCAGTGACAATCTACAAATCGGCCGAACTTCATGAGACGCCATTGAAACTGGAAATTATGGCAATTCTAGTGAGATACAGTGAATACAGAATCTCCCATGAGCAGAATTAACTATCTTTTCATTTGACATGAAAATAAAATATCGTAGAAAATAAATAAATACTGTCTCTGCTTAGAATGCTTTAAAAAAAGGGAATAAATCTGAATAATGTTAAGAATTTTTGTTTCGAAAAGTAGAATTGATACACAAAAAAACGTTCTTTTCATTTCTGTTCTTGAATCCGTCTCACATATGATCGAGCATTTTAGCCGGCTAAAATGTCTTTCACCGATTCAATTTTTAAAGATTCTAAAATATTAAACAGATATTTTTGAAGCTTGACATATTATTTTCTAAATATTTCAATCAGGCATAGCTTGCATACATATATATATTTGTGTGTTTCTATACTAGGCTTAATTTGAAATAAAGCTTATTGCTTAGAATTTTAGAACGTTTGAATTTTACAAGAATTTTAATTTTCCAAAGCAATCATATTTTATATTCATATATCTTTAAAAAAATGTGTAAGGGTTCACCAAAGACTTAGACATTTTCTTAAAATATGTACTTTATTATGACGTTCTCTTCACAATATAAATTCGACTTAAGCTATGGGGAGCATGCGTCAGTGCTTAAATAATAATTTAAATATCTGGAATTATAAATATTATCAATAGAGATGATTCTCAAGAATAATGATATCCTTGAACAGCACGTCTGATTCTTTTAATTTGAACTATGGCGATTCCAAAATTAGTTTCTCTAATTTCTTATGTCTTTTTTATTTCATCTTGCATGGCAACAACACACACACAGTCACTAACTTCCCTCTTCTCACTGACTTTAAATATAGTAACTCTCATTAACTTAAATGAGGGTTCCTTTACAAAAAGAGGTTTTCATATAACGTCATAAAAGTATTTATCCTAGACATGTCAATTTGATATGGTATTATGGGTCACGTGATCTATTTTATATCAAGTTGGAGGTCACATGTTTCAATGTACAAAAAATTAATTACGATTTTTAAAAGAATTATATTACGTATTTATTAATGTCTAACTCAATGTATTTTTAATTATACATATGTAGTCGCTTTATGTATTTCATGTTATTTTATTAACTTAAAGTGTTAATATTTCATATATTTTGTGAAAAAGCAAAAATATATAACAGTTAAAATAAGAAATACAGTTTAATAACGATAATACAAATAAACATAATACGAATAAGAATACAAATAAACATAAAATACAATTTTTATACTTATTAAAAGATATTTGATGTTACTTTTCACAAAGCAAATAATCAAAATATGGTTGAATGTATTGAGCTGATACAATTTTAAAAACTGATGATACATATTGATAGGTTAATTTTGGCCTTTCTGAATTTTTGTTATTTCTTACTAAAAAAAAAAACGTTGCTAAATAAATGCTTTTAGACATAGCCAGTACAGAGTTAAGCTCATTTTGGGTCTGGGCGCAGCAGATCTACAATTCCCCTTGGCACTGGTAGATCGAAATTTATTACCAGAAAACTTGGTTTAGTCCAGCTTATACGGACCCTTTCGCCCAATGGATAAACCGGTACTGGAAGCAGTTATTACACGCATAACAAAGGAACCGGTTTTAGGAAATAGATTGGCAGATAAATATGCATAAAAATCTGGAATTCCAACTTCAATACACTTTTCCAAGCAAAAATTAATTGGAATTCAGTTGATTCCATATTTAAGTTCTCATCAATAATGTTCATATCGATAGATAGAGGAGAAGTAAAAGGATGAAATTGTAATTCACAGTTTTAAAAATCAAAAAATCTCCAATGGAATTCCATTTCTAGTATTATAAATTGGTGAACATATTATGTGTAAATTTGATATTGATAGCTTTCAAAGTCAGACTAATTTTCTTTTTTTATTTGTTTTCATCAAAATAATAATCTTTGTTTGAAAGGATTAACATTTTCAAAAAGCATTGCAACAACATGATTTTTGACTTGAAGCTTAAAACAATTCAGATGACTTGTAATGTCAACTGAGAAAGCCAGGTCCCTTATCCATTCGTTGTCCATTTTTTAACTCCTCAAATTCAAAATTTTGTTTCCAAGAAAACTAGGATTTCATGAACAATCTCTCAAGAATCATTTTCACTTAACACTTAATGAATCAAAAACCATCGAACTTCCAAAAAAATGGAAAAAATGTTTGGCGCTATAGGAAATCGGGTTTTAACACTTAATGAATCAAAAACCATCGAACTTCCGTACAATATGGTGGATTCATGTATTCACATCTTCAGAAATGAAGTAAATTGACAATGACTAAGTCTGCGTGAGGGAATACACATTATGCTTTAGTGACTGTTTTCAAACTATTCGATATTTAAAATTTTGAAGCACAGTTGATTCGATATTTAAAATTTTGAATACAATAAAAATGTCCAAAATCGTTGTTATCCATGCGGTTTGCGTGTTTTTTCTTAAAAAATCTTGTAACAACTCCTCTAGTAATACCAGTCATGGTAGGCTGCAAGACGAACCAACTTTTTCTCAAATGTGTGTTGACTTATACTACTTCAAAACTTCCATAAGTGCATTTAAGGTATCCACTCCACAGTGTGGTTATATTATTCATAGAAATAATTTTCAAAAGTTGGCTTATTTTTAGATTAACATCGCATCCATGAATAAAAACCAGCTGAGCAATATTTTGAATATCTGCACTTTCATCAATTGTAAGAGAGTAGCCATGCTGTAACTGCTCATATTTTTGAATGTGATGCTGATCTCTCAAATATTTCTCGGATATTTCATCAACTTGACTTGCGACAGTATTTCAACTTAAACTTACACTTTACATTGATTTCAATTGCGACAATTTATCATCACGAAAATTTGCTATGTATTGGTCATGGTCCTTTTAAGATTATATACCTCAGCAACTGAAAGAATTTTCCCATACCAAAGACTTATATTTTATTCTTTTTGGACACAAAAATATTGCAGTATATATTTCGAAACTTAAAAAAATCATCTGACTACCTTTGAGGTCACGTTGTTTGTCTTTTGTGATTGGCATCTCAAAGAAAAAGAAAAAAAAAGAAAAAGAAAAACCAGGGCTTCAAACCGGAATCGAGCAGAAAACAGGAAAAAAACGTTATTTTGGTAGGAACGAAAACCGTAACTGAACTGAAAAAATAAATTGGTTTTTTTCCCTTTATATATTTTCATTTTTTTGTTACTGTAACATTCTTTTTTTTTTTAAATTTTAACGTCCCATAAAATTATCATCCCAAGTTCATTTTTTCCCCGATTTCCGTCCTGATCTTCACTGTACTTTTTTTGTTTTTCGAAATAAGAAGATACATAAAATAAAATTATTCATTCCTAATTGAACCGAAAACCATTGTTTTTGATGGAACGAAAATCGGAAATGTACCGATACATTTGAAC
Source organism: Trichonephila inaurata madagascariensis (assembly GCA_019973955.1). Taxonomy (NCBI): domain Eukaryota; kingdom Metazoa; phylum Arthropoda; class Arachnida; order Araneae; family Nephilidae; genus Trichonephila; species Trichonephila inaurata. The sequence goes on from BMAV01003560.1 coordinate 13,445, forward strand.
CGGAACGAAAAAAAATTATGGTTTGAAGCTCCGATAAAAACCACCGTGGTGCCATCACATGACAATAAAATGCAAAATTACATTTAAAAATTTAATTAAAATTAATTTAAATGTAAAATTAAGAGAGAAATTTTAGTAAAATATGAAAAAAAATTTTTAATTTAAAGGCTCTCTATTTTATTATTAAATAAGATTTCTTTTATAATACAAGAATAGGTAGTCTAGTATATGTATTGTGAATTTGTAAAAAAAAAAGGTCACCTCAAATAGATTTCAAATGAAAAAAAAAAACTTTAAAAGCATGATATTTAAAACTTCTTAAAATGTCTCGGTGGGCCGCAAACTATATGTTTGACATTTCTGTCTTTGATGATTAGTAAGTATCGCGAACAGAACTCGTTACATGTGTGTGGCTTAGGAAGAAATTTTCATACTGTTAAACTTCGCTGGAATTAATTGTTTGTTTTTTCCTTTAGCGGCTTAATGACGACTTACAAATGGCTGAAAAGTCCAGAGCAAAATCTGAACGTGGGGAAATTTCTTCTGAAGCGGTACATCAGGTAAGATTTTGTTGCCAGTCTTGTTGGAAAAGAGCTCGGAAGAATAGCTGATTTCAGGAGTTTTAATGCTAATGACAGCTAACAGACTAGATGGAACACAGAGAACACGAATTTCTTTTTTTAAAAAAAAATATATTGAAGAGATAATTTCCTTCAGAAGAAATGGATGTGTTCTGGCATAAGATTCTAAAATTTATATGTGACATATTGGTAAAAAGGGAGGGGGACTTTTCCCTTTCCCCGCCATGATCAAGTCGCCAAAAATGATTCAACCGATGTCAAATAGAATTTTCCCGCTGGTAACCTTTAACCTCCACATTTTCAAAACAAATCATGGTCTTTTTCTCATCAGTAACGTCTTTTTCAGAATACATCGAAACTGGATGGAAAAACAATGAGAACTAATATTAATTAATATTTTTTCTTATGTATATTATGCGTTGTCGCCAATAACGCCGGAGAAACGGAAAAGTACCAAAGTATAAAAAAAATTAAAAACGAAACGTCTTTGATTTTGTGATTCAAATTAGTACTCAAAATTTTCAGGGATCATTTATGAAGCTATAAATTTTTTTTGCATCAATTTTAGTTTAAATTTCAATTAAAAGGCATTTTAAAAAATATTTTAGCGAATTTTTTTTTTGTTTTGATGAGTGAATGTTTATTAAGGTAGCATTATAAGGCAACAAATGCGTTATTTTTGGTTTGGGAAAAATTTATTTACAATTATAATTTAACTTGTCCATTACGTGCCCTAATTGCACGTGCAGTATCTAGATTCACAAATTGACTTTAACGATGTATTTTCCTTGATTCCTAGCTTTCGTTAAGGATATTTTGACTACAAATTTCGGTTGAGGGGTTTTAAAAGAACGGTTTCTAATGCTTCTTTCCTGCACAGATTCACCCCGGCCTATGCCTTCGTTCTGGCCCTGATGATCATCACGCCCTTCTGGGGATCTGGTCCCTCCTGGTACAGTCACCTAAATCCCATCTACAATAACTGCAAAGATCACTGGTGGTACAATCTGCTGTACATCAACAATTACATAGAGTCAGACAAAGTAGTAAGTAGTCCTTAGCCCTGAATACAGACGCACATTATATATTTATATATAGAGAGAGAGGGAGATATATATATATATATAGATAGATATTATATATATATATATATATATAATTCTCTACAGTAGAGAGATGAATGATCAATAATATTATTCAGTTTTAGTGATTATAATCACTAAAACTGAAAAAATCAACAACCGAAATTGTAAGATAAACCAGGCATAAAATTTTAGAAAGGATATATTAGAAATTTTAAAAAATATATATTTGGATGCTACAATATTATAAACTTGCTGACTTAGGATAGCTCTAATACATAAAATAATTTATATAAAAGTAGTGTTGAACATGTTTTTGGGTCGGCCAAACTTTCCTCTTTCTGTTAATAATACTGAGTAGAAACCTATTGAAAATAATGGATATAATATCTAAATTCATTACAAGAAAAAGGTAACTTACCTAAAAACTTCATTCAAAAATGCATAGCCCGCTCTAAATTTGAGTACAATAAGCAAGTCATTGCCAGATTCTGGAGCCAAATACAAATTCAAAGCATGGGAATGTCTGAACAGTAGCACTTAGCAAAAGAGAGTATGAATAGAAATAAAATAATTAAATAGTGTGTATAAAACTACCGTTACTTGAGGGACATTAGGATAGTAAATGTATTTACATATTAAAAAATTACTATGGTTAAAATAAAACTAAGAGTATTAGTAATTTTATCTAAAATTTGACTATGCAACTAACTATATCTATTTGGGGAAAACGATAAATTTATAATAATAAACTATTAATATTTCAAGAATTTCTTTATTTAAATAACTATTAAAAAATGAATTGGGTATTTTTGAATTCAGCAATATTTATTGAAATGTTTATAGTTTTTTTTAAAAAAAATTTCTGATTTTTTTTCGAAATAAGAAATTTATTGCGTTGTATGTAATTAATAATAATATTTTTGAATATAGAAACATGTACATTACTCTCCCAATGAGGTACTTTTATAATGTTGAAGTTAAATTCTTCTCTTTTGTATGTATATATATCTTGTGTCTCTTTTGTATATATATATATGAAGTAATGTCTTCATTAAAGTGCATTTTGTTATTAAGATCTTGTATCTGGTATTTGTCATGGAAAGAGGAAACATCTTATTCATTACGATTCCTTAATTATTTAGTTAAATAGAAAATTTAACACAGACATGAAACCAACAGGACAACACAAAGCTAGTCTTAGACCCAAACAGTTTTCATGACTTTCACAAAGGTATCCTTTTTTCGTTCCAGAGATCTCAACATTTTATAGTTTTGGTTAACTGGGAAATGATATTCATATGATTTTCAGTAAAGGTTTTTCTGATTGATCCGAATGCATGGGCGATGCAAGATTGCATCATCCTGATTTAAAAACGCTGAAATTACAGTTTCGGGGAGATAAAATTGTGATTATTACCCGTTAAGGTGGTAAATTAGATATTAATTATCACCTAAAGTTCTGGAGGAGTGAAGACCATTATGAATTAAAATACATCGAAAGAAAATTTTAGTGGATTATTGCATATATATTTCTTTGCTTTATTAGATTTATTGCAATTTAATATGTAATTATTGTGATTACATATATTAAAAAGATTTCTTTCTGTGTATTTATGTAGTGTCTGGATCACACGTGGGTATTCGCAGTGGACGCTCAACTCCACATTATGGCTGTCTTCATCCTGATCCCTCTCAAAATGTAAGTAGCTTACTACAGCGAAAATCTTTTGACACAAAACTGGCGGAACTGAAAAAAAAACACAATTTGTTTGACAAAATTAAATTTATTAAAGTACTTTTTATTTACATAAATATGTATATACATGTATTTAATAAAAGTCAATAAAACAAAAACATTCACAAAAAATTTATGAAATTTAATACAAAATTTAACAATACTAAAATATTTACAGGTTTCCGTTTTCGTCTTCTGTTTTTTATCATTAGCCTTAAGAAGCTTCATCTTCATTTTCAGCGAGTTAGGAGATTGCTTTCCGCTTGAACCCTTTGTCATTGTGCTCGTAAAAAAAATCTACTAAAATAGAAAGGGGAGAAAGAGAAAAAAACCGCGAACCAAATTCGATGATTTTTACTGACACTGCGATGCACTCGTCACCGAATTCCAAAACCAACTGATGAGAGATGATATGTTTTGTGCGTGTGTGTGTTTGTAGAAGTTAAAGTAAATGTAGCTTTAATAAATAAAATTGGCTCGTGCGTGTCACAGGCTATTGCAAAAGGGTATTTCAAAATCGTTAGGCTCTTTTCTACGAAACATGTGAAACCACTTCTCTTTCCTTCCACATCCTTCCAAAATCTCGGCTGCGCGGCTGGTGCAATATTTTCGTGTTAAACCAGTGCTTCTCAAACTTTCAATATTTGCGACCCAATATTCAATCATAATTTTCATCACGCCCTCCCCCCCATTCTAATCACAATACATTGAATACAATAATACTATACTTTGACCCTAAAGCTTCAACACGACTTTAACCTCTTAAACCACCGGCGTATATATACGTCTTGTTCAACTTGTGTGTTAAATTTCCGGACGTATATATACATCTTGTTCAACTAGTGCATTGAATAGCCCGGACGTATATATACTTCTTTCTGAAGTACGATCTTTTTTGAGCACTAAGCTATCCATAAAATTATTCCGAAGGCTTTGCATATAGAATGGAATAAAAGTACCTTGACAGTTTTTGTGAAGGATTTACTTATATCCTTATTTATTCCTTTTTTTCTCTCACCAATACATGGAATCTCCTCTTCCATGAGAAACGAAGGCTTTGGGGAGCGAATCGCGTAACTTTTAATCGGCAGTGAAGGGATTATTTGTAAACCGTATAAAATTTATCAAGATAAGTGTTAAATTTTGTATATAGTTCTATATGTGACAAGCCCATGGAGAGTCACTGGTATTTATTAAATTTGTTCTTAACTCTTAGTATTATTACATTAATTATAAAATATATTGTGCAGTAATGATTCATTTATAAATGTATTATATCAGTGTAAATGTGTAACTTTATTTAATTTTAGTAACTTTATTATTTTCTTCTTAAAAACTCTTTTGTTTTCGACTTTTCAAAATGCTCGCTCTCCCCTCGTAGAGTAATCATGCCACCCTAGGGGGCGCGCCCCACAGTTTGAGAAACACTGTGTTAAGCGGTTTTCGTTTCGTTGTTAAGATAAAAAAATTTGCATGAAAATGCATAGTAGTCTATCGGAATCGTTGTACTATTTCGTGCTAATCAATAGTTCGCCTTAAGCGTTTTCGTGTTAAACGTACTTCATAATGTACTTATAAACAAAAACACGCATTTCAACTGTTTTTTTATTATTACTTTTGTTACTTTACATGTTTATCAAAAAATGTTCTTTTAAAAAGAAAAAGACTTTTTTTTTCTTCTATGTTATTCATTTTCAACAAATGCTAAACAGTTTGTATTGCTTTTTAGGTTAAATTCTGAAAAAAATCTTACTTATTAAACTGTTCCATTTTTTCCTCTCTTTTCTTCTTTTTATGTATTTGAATAATCCAATACGTGATAACTATTCTAATTTTTTTCATATTTATTTACGTTATTCGTAACCGATAGCTTTGCTTTCTGATGATGAATAAATACATTACCCTAATTAATTAAATTCAATTAAAGGGGTCCAGCACGTCCATAGGAGCCCAAGTTAAATTCCTTAAGTTTATGTACCTTTTTCTCAGAAACTTACTTCTTGCAGATAAAGTTTTTACAGTTGGTTATGTGTACTATCAATAACACTTTAACAAAGGGTTTTGTCTTTTTGTTAAAAATTAAATTAATTATGAATTATCCAAATTTTTTCCCTAAAGTTTAGTTTAAAAAAGTCATAACTAAAAGAGTGTGTTAGATATATCTAATTCTCTCTATTAAAATGTATAAACATGTTGAAAGTCTGCTCACTGAAAATTTGAGGATTATATAAGTAGTTTTTGAGAAAAAAGTACATAAAGTGAAAAATATTACATTTTGAAAAAAGAGGCTTTAAAGTAAAAATTTGTAATTTTTTGAGCATTTACTTTTTTTAGTATTTTCTCAGGAGCCTATGAAGGATTATTTTTACTCTCTACTCATACACAAAACTCTTCTAATTTTTTTTTCATTATTTTTAACTATTTTGCCTTTTTAGGGGATCTCAAGATACTTTCGTTGGGCTTCACGAATCCTATGTGTATCTAGTTTTTTGAAGAATGACACACAGTTATAACAGTTCAATATCACTATGTTTTAAGATGATTAATTTTGCTACATGACTCATATTGAACTGTGCAATAGCCATATTTACCCCAAATTTTAGAGTTTTTATTTCCTCAAATGTAGATCTTTTAATCAATGCCAAAAAGGGGTTTAACTGACTCATTTTATTCTGAGTCTTTCCATGTAAACATTTCTTAAAACAAAAAGGATCCTAATCTCTAAAATTGGCTTCATTTAAACCAAAGGTATATGTATGATATATGTTAATAATCCTGTGCCTTTGTTTTTTTTTTAAACGCCCCGGAAACCCCAGTCCCTGTTGAGGGATCTGTTTTAAGACAGAATTAAAAAAAAAAAACAGCGCAAACGCTTTTTTCCCTTTTAGATCTTTGGGATATTTTTTTTTAATAGCCGCACTATAAAAAATTTTTGGGAAAATTTTTTGATTTTAAAAATGTCTTTGGTAGTTACGACCACTTGGGTTTTTCCCATCACTAAACCCTTTTTTTTCTTTTTTTAATTTTTAAGACGAAAATTTCCAACACTTTCTACATTTTAATACACCCCCTTCTCTTGAAAAATCAAATGTATTCCCCATCAAAAAATTTATGGAGAAAACACAGCTGTTTCCTAAAACCTCATTTGATGCCCGGGTGGCTTAAATTAAAAATAAAAAAAAAAAATACCCAAAATTATTACTTCCCAAAATTTTTTATATCATTTTAAACTAAATGTTGGGAATTTTTGGGAAAATATGAAAAGTAAAAAACCCAAAAAAAATTTTTTGGATAATTCATGTGCCGGACCCTTTTTAATGAAAATTAAATTTAAATTTTTGAAACCTGGATTTGTTTTTCCCGAAATTATAATAGGTTTTTCTTTAAGGGGAAAATCTCTTTTTCTTTTTTCCAAAATTTCCTTCATTTACTTCTTTGTCTGTTACAGGCGCCCCAAGGTTGGTCTTTTGGGGGTAAATTTTGGTTCCTCATGGAAACCCGTTTCGGTGGTTTTGACCAACTTTATACTACGATCTCCCCCCTTAATGGGCACCCCCCCCTTCCTGCACGTAAAGTAAGTGGTTAACTTTTTAATTTACTCTTCTTAACAATGAATCAAATGGCTTCGAAACAATATCCGAGACGCAACAGTGATGGTCGCCAAGTTGTGATGATCATTCGAGTCCTCCTGCAACTGAAGACCCCCGGTCCCCGGGGGGCTTGTAGCGGTCCCCATAACCCGGTAACGGCCTTTTGGACGGGGGGTGATCCAATTTGTCTAGTAGTATGTTCCCCGCTCAAATCCATAGGTTTTGGGTTTCCCCATCCCCAAATACACTTTGCCACATTGGTGACCCTGGACGTGATCTGAACACGCAACCTTCTGATCTGGAGTCACACTTACTTGACGCTGCAACGAAAGTCATGGGTTTTCATTTTTGACACATCTGCAGCAACCCCCCACGCTTTCCATAACAAAAATCGCCCTACCCACCGATTTTGGGGGCTGTAGGGGGATCTACATAAGCCAGTAACCCTCCGGAAAAAGGTAATCATTTTTGTCTAGTGGGTTTTTTCCCCCTTTTGGGGTTAAGATCTGCCAGGGTTTCTATCCCCCGGATACCCTTTCCCAAAGGCCCGATACATGTTACATCTGTCGGGTTAAAAAGCCCCCCCTTTGGGCTTTTTTAAAATTTGGAGTGTAGTGTGCCATCTAAGATGTCATCTTCGTCTCTTAACTGTAATTCAAAATAGAGAGTTTCATTGCCAACAGCTTTCCCAAATTGCGACGTTAGTAAACTATGAATTGTAACTACACCGGACATAGCGGCGAGATTTGTCGTCGTCCACTTACTATGGTTCATAGTTTAAAAAATATTTTATGAGGATATTTTCATCAACCCTGCTATAGGATGTTGAATAAAATTAGTTGCATTTCTTATATTAATTGTGACCTGTAATCACACAATAAATGTAAATAGTCCGGAGGGGTAAAAACTTACCGGAATTAATAAAATTTTTTCCCTTGGGTCAATAAAAACCCGTAGCCAAAAAAACATTTTTTTCCCCTTTTTAAAGGGATCTGCAAGTTCGGGAAAAAATTTTCTAAAATCATGCTATTAGTAATTTTATGTTATTTTGCTTTTTTGCTTATGGCCCAAAAAAAATTTAAGGGGGAAATGTAAATTAAAAAATTTTTTAAAATGAGGTATTTTAAAAAAAAATTTGGTTGAAAATTTTAACCAATTTAAACCTCAAACATGGAAATTTTCCATACATTTAACCCCTTTTTCTACCCGTTTATTTTCCGGTTTTTTTAAAATAAATTTTTCAATCACTATAAAATTAAAATTTTAAAAGATACTCCCAAATTTTGGGGAAATTTCCCCCTTGGGGGCTTTTTTAAATTAAATTTAAAAAATTCAACTGTTTTAACTATACCTTTTTCACTTAAATAAATAGTCAAATAACTTTTTTTAATTTTTAAATCAAAACAAAAATTGGGTTCTTAAAAATTTTTTTTAAACCTTTTTCCCGGAAGGGAAAAATTTAAACCCAAACCCCTAAAACGCCCAAAAACGCTTTCTGCTTTTTAAAATTTTCCGCCCCCCTTCCAAAAAAAACTCTCCCTGAACCCATGCTTCCATATATAAAAATTTAAATGAAGAGTGTTTTGGAGGTTTTCCGGGGGAAATTCATCAGAATATTCCCTTAAATTTTTCTATGTAATTTTAAAATTTTAAGGGTAAATTATAAAAATACCGTCGGTAGATAAAAAGGGTTTAAAAAATTTTTTTTACCAACTTTCTTCCACGTTTTTAAGAAATGAACTAAAAACTAAAAAAATTTAAAATTTTTTCCCAAAGTTATGAAACCCCTTTTTTAAAAGAAAACTTTTTTTAAAAAAGCATGTGGTGTTCGTAACAATAAACTGTTTAAAAACACTATGGATCTTAGAGATAAATCCTTAGTTCAGTAACATGTATACATAATATGAAAGGAATACATGCATAATTTTTTTGAGATATCTGGTTTGTAGTATAACATTTGACAAAAAAATGCAAACTTTGTTACAAGTTCTGATTTTTATTTTCAATGAGTAATGTTTAATATCAGATATTTAAATATGACCACTTTTAAAGCAAGCGGTGTAAACCTTCTTTCTTTATCTTATTAAACTTCTTCTTTCTGGCGGTTCGATTTTTTTCCCTACACAAAATGGCAAGGATAAAAAAAGTTTTTGAAATTCAGTCAAACATTGATTCAGAAACGTAGGCGTATACCTTTAAAATTTAAACAACGGTGTTTTGGGAATCGTTTGATGATTTAAAAAAAAAAATTCAAATTCCGAAAATCTTTAGTTTTGTCAACAAAAAAAAAATGGTTCTTGATTTTTATAGACATATGTTTCTAAAATACAAAATGTTCCTGTTCTATTATACAATGATTTTTTTTATATTTTTTAGGGACAGGTACTACTATGCGGAACATTCTTACTACCGAATGTATTCGCACATAGGATTCTATTGCACTGGTGTATTCGTTGCTTACCTAGTACACATATACCCGGCTATGAAAATATCTAAGGTAAATCCTAGAGTTTTAATTAGGCGCCTTGTACGTAGATTAGTTTTGAAAGAGATTATAAAAACTTTACTCGTAAAATATGTTAAAATTTGGAATTATTAGCGTAAAGAAAACAAAGTTTTTAGTTCCTTTCTGACAATCCGAGCGTTAAAGTGTTATTGTTTGTTGTAATATTTTTTCCAGCGCTGCATGAAAATGATCTTGAAAATCGATTACATACGCATTATCTATTTGTGTATCAATTTTCTTCACGATCTGCTCACTGTTTCATGGTGTTACAATTTCTACGTCGGGCAATGCATTGATAACTGACTTTTACTGTTATTTAATTGGTTTTGAATTTTGATGGAAATAAATTTCAATAAACACTATTCAAACAAAAAGAGAAACTGTTCATACTTTATATTGTTAGAATTGTTGCGTAGATCGAGGCTCAAGGAATTTATTCAAGCCATCACAAAGAACAAGACAGTTCTTCTCTTTTTCTTATTGTAGAAAACTATCTTTAGAAATAAATGTAGGACGCAACAAATTTCGCAAAATAAATCTCAGAATTCCTTCACACCTTCTACAGCACTCAGACATAACTATCGTTGTCTAAAAATACAAATACCTAATGATTAATATTATTCGCAAGAACTCGCTCGACTGCAGCAACTAGTCGCTAGTCGACTCTTCAACGGTCAAAACAATACTGACTCATCTTCAGGTAGTGGCTTTTAATTATAGTCCACACGGATCTTTCTTGATCTTATGTTATAGACCGAGAAATTAATAGATTTCTCCAGTAATTTCCAGAAACATCCATATGGTCGCCAAATTGATGACAACTTTGGCTCTATCACCAACATTTCGCCAAGTTTCCATTGAATTGGCATTATAATGTAAGGCAGCGGTCGCCAAAGTGGTGGTCCACGGACCACCACGTTAAGTTATGTTTTAAGATGCTTTGAAATATAATTCATTTCATAACACAATACATGAAAAGTTATAAAATAGCTACTTCATAGAATAACGCCACGGTAAATAAGGAATGTATCACACTAGGAATGTATAATGCTAAAAGTTAGATATACTTAAACCATTTTTTAATTGATTTCATTTTACAGTTTTTTTTTCATTTATTTTATTATGATGTATTAATGAAGCTTTCATAATTTGGTACAGTTAATAGTTTCATTTTATTAACTAGGTGATATCCTAATCCTATTAGTGGTCCGTGGGATTTAAATTATGAATTTACTGGTCCGTGAGGTCAAAAAGTTTAGCGACCGCTGATGTGAGGAACGGCGGGGCTTGCGAATATTACAATTTTAACATAAAATAAATCCAACAGAAAATAATATTAACGTATTACACATCCAAACATAAATTATATTTACTTTATTTTAAGCATTCATTACACGAATTTCGTTTATAATTAGCGATTCAAGTCTAATGAAAGGTCGTTCTCTGTTGTAGAAAACAAGCGGATTCCTGTGGCTGGTCACTCTGCTGGGTTTCTGGGCTTCCACGTGTTCCGTGCACACTTGGCGCACCGGCATCATGCCCAGCTCCCTCTTGTCCGCAGTGTACGTCACCTCAGCAAGGTGGCGCTGGGAGCGCTACTTGCCTGGATATCGGTAGCATGCATGACAGGACACCGAGTAAGTCTTCCTTTTAAATAACTCTCCTTCCTTTTTTTAAAAAAAACAACTAGCGAGGCCTTTTACTAAGTCAAGAGCACTCATAATTCATGCAGTTTTCTATGATTTTTACAGTCCCGAAATTTCTTATTACCTTTTTTCCAGGTACCATATATTCATAATGATATTTAATTTCTTAAGCGGTCAATTTTTTTGCCCAAAATGTTCGAAAACAAGTAATATAAAAAAAATAGTTTTTAAGTCAAACCCTTATTTAAAGATCAAAAAACGAAAATTTTTATTTTAGCTATTTTTCAAAATAGTTGTAATTAATAAAAAATTTTGTATAACATAGGACAGAATACAACTTTAAAAGGTGGTAATTATTTTTTAAATTATCTTTTAAAGTATCTTTTGGGGCCCTTTTTTTTAATTTTCCCAAGCCCAACTGAATGCTTTAAAACGTGGGAAAAAAAACCTTTTTCATGTTTTGGAAAGTCCCAAAGGGTCCCCAAGCCCCAAAGGGGCCGTATTTGTTAATTTTTTAAAAAATTAGTTTTTAAAAATTTTAATTTTTTTAAATTATAATTAAATTATTGTATTGTCATCCAAAATGATCCTGTATATAAAAATTTGCCTTCCCTTTTAAAAAATGTATTTTTTTAAAAAAAATTGAAAATTCCACCAAGATATAAAAAAAATAAATATAAAATAAATAAATAAAAAATATAAGAGATGGATTTAAAGTAGGAATTGAAAAAGGGGTATTTTTTTTATTGCTTTGATTTAAAAATTTTTAATGCAAAAAATGGAAGAATTTTATTTTTAATTTTTTAAATTTAAAGTTTTTTTACTTTTGCTTTTTTATTTTATAATTGTGGAACAAAAAAAACCCGAAAGTACACACTGCATGCTATGAAGAACATTTTACATATTTTAAAATAATTTGTCTCAAACTTATAAGAAAAATTTCATGTTCGTACCTCCTTTTTAAACAGTTGAGGATTTTGTGTGTGTGTGCATATGTATTGCCCCACTTTGGAAAAAAAAAAAAAATATTATTTCCTGTAAAAAGCGTACGCGCAAACTGGTTGAGGACAACTTTCGGTAGCTTGTACGGCAAACTTGTTAAGGCTGTTTTCGCCATATCCCAAAAAGAGCGTGAAGGGGGAACGCTGGGCCCTATTTTCAGAAAAGAAAAAATGCCTCAAATTTTTAAAAAAATTTGGGGTATTTTTAACCCCATGCATTTGTTTAAAATAAGAGTTTTTTTTTTTTCCCAAAAGTTTCATAAAAAATTTAAAGGTTTTTTTTTTAAATGAAAAGGGGATAGCCCCCTTTGGGCTTACGGTATGGGGAAAAAAAATTTTCAACCGGGAAAAAAAATTGGAAGTAGTATGATACAGAAAATTGATTTTTTAACGGGTTTAAATTGAAGCTAGAATAAAATTTTTTATTAATTTTTGGGAGTATTTTTATATGTAAAAAAAGTATTCCGAATTTGGGTCCTATTTTTTTAACATTACCCGGGAAAAGCCTTGGGGTTTTAAATTTATAATAAAATCTTAAAAAGAAAGTAATAAATTTTTATTTTGGATTTTTTTTATCTTTTTTTTTTGTTCTGGTATAAGTTGTTTTTTATAATTATATTTATTATTTATAAAATCATTCAGAAAAGGGGAATTTTTTAAAAGAAAAGTGTGTTTAACTAATCAAAAAAAATTTTAATTAGTTTATTCATAAAAACACACTAAAAAAATTTTTAAAAACAGCAACGTTTTTGTCAAATTATTTGTCGTACTATTTTAACCCTGTTCTTTGTACCTTTCTTTAGCTGGCTTGAAGGACGTCTTGTCGTGGAGACCGTTTGCGTTCTTGGCCAAACTTTTCTTCATCGCCTACATCATGCACGTCCCCATCATCAACATGGTCATGAGCTACAAAAGAGAGCATTTCTTCATCACTGACTTAGAACTGGTGAGTCTGGAGGATTGAAGACAACGATTTCGATTTTCCTTTTTTTTTTTCTTTTAATAATTTCAGAATTTGGCGGCACTCTAACAATCAAATAAGTTTAAAAGAATTTTACTTATTTTTTTTCGTCGCACTCTATGTAAAATAGTTTATGATAATAATTTTTGGGAAATTTTTTAAAAAAATAATATTTAAAAACCAAAAAATTTAATTTTAGTAATTAATTCTATGAATACATTTAAAAAAAAGGGGCTTGGTTTTTGATAATTTCTTATATATTTGGTTGTAAAATTTAATTTTAAACCCTCTAATTTTTCTACTTTAAAAGTTTTTGATTTTTTTATTTTATATTTAAATTTAAAAATCTGAATTTACGCAAAAAAGGGGGGGAGATAAATTGTAAAGAATATTTTTAAAAAAAAATTTTTGGGGTAAGGGATAATCGCCCCTAATTTTAATCCCAAAAAGAACTAATTGACTCTTCAGAATGTGTTTAAAAACCCAAAACTCGATTTTCCTAAGGGAAAAAAATTAAAATCTTTCTTCTTCAATTTAAAAACAAAATTTATATACAGATGTTTGGGTTTTTAAAAAAAAGGGTTACGAATCCAAATTTAAATTTTTTTTTTATCCATCTTTTTCACGAAAAAATATACCACGAAACCCTTTAAATTTTTTTTCTATAAAACCGGAAAAATAACTCGGTTCCAATTTTTTTATTTTTTTTTGAATATAATTAAAATTTTTTTTTAAAAAAAACGGGGCACACTGCAATAATTTGGAGGGGACGTAAAAGTGCCGCGGCTCAGTAATCGAGAATCACTGATTTAAGGTGTTTTAAATTCAAATTCAAAAATTTAAAGTTCAAAAACCCTAATTCCCTTCGTTATCGTTTTTAAAATTTTAATTTTGATTTTCATTCAAAAAAATGGAATAAATTCACTCTTTCCCCCCTTTTGGTTGAGGCGACTACAAATTTTATACAACCCGTCGGATGAAGGAAAAAACTTTATTTACAACACAAACAAGACAGACAGGAATACTATATACACTTGAAAACAAGCGACTGCAGCGCCGCTGAACTAGAGTTACAACAAAGAGAACAATCCCTGTAATCGTGTTTTATCTTTATTTTTTATTCCCTTCAATCGTGTATTTAAGATACTAAAATACATCTGGCCGCCCTAAAATGAAAAAATCACGGGGGAAAGAATCAAAACGGCGAGAAATTTTTTTGAGAAAATTGAATTTTGCGTAAAAACACATCATTGTTAAAAAACGGGGATTATATAAAAAAATAGAACAAAATGTCATTTTAAAGTACAGTCGGACCTCCATTTAACGAATTCATCTGGACCGAACATATTCTTCGTTAATTCGAGGTTATTCGTTAAATCGGGGTCCGAACAAAAAAAAATCTTTTTGCACTTGCCTTTTGTAAATTTAATAAGCAACTGCACAAAAAATATCCATTAGTAGAAATTACACATTTTTTATTCAACAGCTAAAAATACCATTAATGAATTATAACGCACCACACACACAAAGTTAATTGAAAATTTTAAAATACTAACAAAACGTTTTCTATTTCCAGTTCTAAGGGTTTCCCGAATCACGTTCGGGAAATTTACGTACTTACATCCTGTAAAGTATATTTGGAGGCTCCCTTCCTTTCCCTAGCGGACGTGGTCAGGAGGAGATACAAAACCAAGACCTTGACCGAGAAGCCCCTCAAGTTCCTGGAGAAGAGTCCCGCCTGGAAGGACACCTGCGAGAAAAGTCGTTGCTGAGTATTTATTGCCCTGCTCTTCGAAGACTTTTACACTACCTCAACGGAAATTTGGAGGCAGGGAGATTCACGGGGCCCCCGAAAAAATCCCTTTTTTTCGTAATCAACAAAGATTCATTTAAACAATACGCTCAAAGTCTAGTTGACAAAAATGTCTGAAGTTTGCTATGAAGATTTTATAATTCTATGTTCATTATAACCTCTCACAGTTTATATGTTTGTCAAGAAACCCTTTTGCGTCGAATAAGAAATTCCCCCTTGCAAAACGGCGGATAATGGGAACAAAATTTTGATGACGTACGAAGGACTTAATCTTTTCTGTTTTTTGAAACTCCCTTTATTGTAATTGGGGTACATCTTATTGCCCTTAGACAATAATGTTTTTTTAAAATTTTTTAAATTTCTAGTTTCTTATTGTGATGCTAAATACATTAACACTTATGGCATAAGATGCTTTAACATCAAAAGGGTGACGTTTGTCTAAAGGAATTAAGAAAAAAAACACCTTCTTGTCAAAAATACTCAGTAGAGTTCGACAAGTTATTCAGAAATAAACATTTGAAACATTCTGGAGGCTGCGTAAAATCAGCAAATGTTCTCGAAGGAATTACTTTAAAGGAAAAGTTCATAAATAATTTAATTGAAAAATTCACTTTTTAATGGCATATGCTTTAATTTACGTATTAAAATATATTTTAGTTTCTTTGCTTTGATATTTTAACATGTATACTTTTAATCTCCTAATTTGAACTTGGTAGTCGAAAGAGACTTTAAAGAACCTAGTTATTATGTACATATGTATGCCTCTTTGTGACAAATATTCATAAAACATGCCAATGGTTACAATTACCTTCATGTTGTGGAGCCCACCTCTCTCGTGGTTACAATTAACCACAGAAGAGGTGGGAGACCCCTGACCACCCCCAAAATTTGGAGTGTAAACAAGCCAATCGTACTGTCACTTGCATGGTGCTCGAAGCTACGGAAAACGATAGGCGCCATTTGCCATGATGAAATTCCTGGGCCTCGATCTGGTACTGCCGACCAGGTGGCATTTGCAACAACAACCACAAACGGTACAAATTCACAGATATGAACATTTAATTCTTATTATTTGGAGAATTCAAATTTTAATGCAAGTAAATAGCTTCTTGTTACCCCTATTTTGCAAGTACTTACAATTTAGTACCTTTCTGTCAAAAGAAAGAAATATATTTTTCTTTATTACTTTAAATATATTACCATGCTATTTTAAAAAACTATCTGTTCTCCGTTAACACATCTTGTAATGACGTAAAGTTTTCCAAGGAATTTTTTTGTCAAGAGAAAAATTTCCTCATTAATATACAATAAGCAAAACAGCTAGCACAGATACAATATTTTAGAAATAAAAATTATATAACATCTAAATAAAGCCTTAGGAAATATCTATGCTATAATTTTTCACTACAAAATCATAAAAAATATGTAAAGTTTAAATAACTTAATAATCTTAATTCCAACTGTACACACACACAAAAATTAACGGTTTTTTTTATATTTTATTATAAAATTTAAATATCCGTAAGTATTGATTTCACTTTATGTAAAATAAATTTCAGAACTATCAGAGACAAGTTTATCAATACATTTAATTTAAAACTCACATTTAATTACAAACTTAACATTTAATTACAATCACATTATCTGATGATTAATTAAAAACTTTTTAAGACACCAAGAAATATATTACAGGCGGTCTATATGTATCAATTAGCAATTATGCTTAAAAACGAATCTTATTCCTTAATATTAATACTAATAATTTAAATATAAAATAATATTTAAATTATATACATATATAACTAATTAAATTTTTAAAGAATATTGAAAAAACAACAAATGAAGATTCATTATGAATCGGTAAACTTTCAGATTATGGTAGAATATACTTTACAATAGTTTTGATTTTAGAGTTACTGAGTGTTTTACCCATGTAAAAAACATTTTTCTAACTCGAAATAAAATTTAAATTAAAGAATAAAAAACATATTTTGAAAAATAAAAATACACTAATCATTTTTCCATTCCTTATTTCGTTGAACGAAATGCTTATGAAGTGGGTCAGAATCCCTTGCTGCTCCCCGTGAGAGCGCCAACGAAGGACGTTGCTCTCAGAGTTCGAACAAAATGTAAGACAATGCATATTCCCGAAGCAGGACTTTGTTTTGTACATTCCAGTTGCTCATCAGTATTTTATGATAATATTTGTTATACCATTTGTGTTAAAAAAAATAAATTTTTTTTTAAAAAAAGAATTTTATGAAGTCTCTTATTATTTTGAATCATCCCGATAAACTATGACACATCACAGTAGCCAATAATGTAACATGATATCCTATTATATTCTATTACGACATAAAACTAATTTTTATTGCAGTTATTTTAATTATTATGCTGGAAAAGCATAAGTCTCTCGTAACTAAATTATATCTACTTTCAATCAGATTTTTTGAAATATTTTTTTTCATTTTTAATTCAATATTTTTTTAAAAAAACTAATATATTTCTTTATTTTATTTCTTATGACACAGTAATTTTGGAAAAAAAAAATATTTAAATCTTTAAAAAAATTTCATGTTTTAATTTTTGAGTAGTTTTGTTTGATTTATTTTTAATTCAAGAAATACAGAAAATAAAACTTTTCAAATTTAGCATTTTCAGAAACTCCAATGGCTTACAACCGAAGAAAACAAATACTTGTAGTTATATTTTAATAAATTGTTGTTGTGTTTTTTTATACTGGGATACATATGAAATACAAGTGGAAGAACAGAGAAACATACAATACAAACAAAAGAATATAGGCATTTATTTCAAATGATGATCCCAGCATATAACAGAAGGAATGCGCTGCATTCCATTTGAGACGGGAATCCATTACAGGCGAAAGTCCGACTTCTTTTCTCGAAGAAGATACAACCATGAATTACTTGGGATTCGTACCCGAACCCACTCGGTTACAAGCCGAAGGTCATATCCAAAGTACCAGTTGGGCGGCATTTTAATATATTATCTCTGTTATATGCACTGAAGAGCCAAAAAAAAAACAGGTACACCTGCCTAATATCGTGTAAGGCCCTCACGAGCACACAGAAGTGCTCGACGTGGCATGGATTTGATTAATGTCTGAAGTAGTGCTGGAGGTATGAATCCTGCAGGGCTATCCATAAATCAGTAGGAGTAAGATGGGGTGGAAATTTCTTCTAAACAGCACGTTGCAAGGCATCCCAGATATCTTCAATAATGTTCATGTCTGGGGATTTTGGTGGCCAGTGGAAGTGTCTAAATTCAGAAGAGTGCTTCTGGAGCTACTCTGTAGCAATTCTGGACGTGTGGGGTGTCGCATTGTCCTGCTGAAATTCCCCAAGTCCATCGGAATGCATAATGTACATGAATGAGTACAGGTGATCAGACAGGATGCTTACGCACCTGTCAGAGTCGTATCTAGATGTATCAGGGGTCCCATATCACGCCAAATGCACACGCCCAATATCATCGCAGAGCCTTCACCAACTTGAACAGTCCTCTGTTGACCTTTAGGCTCCATGGATTCACGAGGTTGTCTCCATACCCGTACACGTCCACCAGCTCGATTCAATTGGAAACGAGACTCGTCAGACCAGGCAACGTGTCTCCAGTCATCAGCAGTTCAATGTCGGTGTTGACGGGCTCAGGCGAGGCGTAAAATGCGTCGTGCAGTCAATAAGGGTACACGAGTAGGCCTTAGGCTCCGGAAGCCCATATCGATGATGTTTCATTGAATGGTTCGTACAGTGACGCTTGTTGATGACCCAACATTAAAATCTGCATT
>BMAV01003563.1:0-26084 GCA_019973955.1 Trichonephila inaurata madagascariensis
TTTTATCCTCCATCCCTACAAACGCCACGAAAAAACATTCATCTCTTTTATCAGTGGGCTTTGAAATTCGGTGACGAGTACATCGCAGGGTGAGTAAAAATCAGTGAGTTTGGTTCACATTATTTGTTCTGTTTTAGAAGAATTTTTGTTCAAACACATCGACAAAACTCTCAGGTGGAAAGCAAATAGCTATTTCGCTTAAATTGAAGATGGAGCAACTTGAGGCTGTTGATCCAAAAACAGAAGACGAAAACAGATATCTGTAAAGATTTCGGCAATGCTAACTTTACTTTCTTAACAACAATATAACAAGTTTTATAAAAAAAATTTTTTAAAGTCACACAATTCCTACTTAGATCAACAAAGAAAATTTTTATTTTAACTAATTTTTATTAAATAGTTACAATTAATATAAATATGTATATAAATAGGACAGAATCACAACATTAAGTGGTAATTCATTTTTATTCATTATCATTAAAGTATCGTATTGTCATCCAAATCAATGGTGTACATAAAATTTCAGTTCAAATGAACGCTCTAAAACGTGAGAAAAAAAAACCTTTTCAAGTTTTGACACAAGTCGCCAACGTAGCTGTATTTGTAATTCTTTAAATAATTAGTTTTAATCACTTAATTTTTATTAATTATTATTAAATTATTGTATTGTCATCCAAAATAATTCTGTATATAAAATTTCAGCTCAATGGAGCGCTTTAAAATGTATTTTATCAACGATTGAAAATTCCATCAAGATAAATAAATAAACAAACAAATAAATAAATAGAGATCTTGAGCTAATGGTAGGAATTGAAAAAGAGAGCAAATGACGTAAATCTGAGCAATTTTTATTAAATACATGCACATACACATATCTATGTAAATAAAATGTACTCTAATAAACTAAATTTTGTTGAATATATGCTTTTTTTTTCAATATCCTTTAAAACGAAAAAATATTTCAGTCTCCCTCAATTTCGTGTTAAACGATTTTCACTGTACATGTAAATAAAATATCATCAGACGAAAAAGTAATTAACTTAAATACACTTGTTTATGAATTCCTTCTAATCCGAATGATAGCATTTGAATGCGTCAATGAGATCAACTCTATACGTATCATATTAAACTATTCGTAGAATCATGGATACCTTTGACGGAACGAGATGAATTTAATATCAAATTTTAGTGCAGGAGTGGAATTCCTGAATGAAGTGTTAGTTCGTTATATTCTTTGGATTACAGTAGATTTGAAGATTTAATTTAATTACAATTTTATGTTACGACAATTTTACAGAAAATGTGGAAGCATAAAAGATTTGGGGTCGATAGAGTTTGCAAGAGAAGTTTTGCATTATAATTCTGATCTAAATTAATTAAACTCTTCGAAGAATGTCTATTGAACATTTGGGTTCTAATGTTTCAATCGAAATGTGTAGTTTTATTTTGGAATTAAAATAAGAAATAATAATAATAAAATATAAGACAAAATTTATTTATAGCGAAAGGGTTAAGAAGAAGTGGTAAATTTTTTGAATATTCGTATAAAATTAGAGCTAAAATTAATGATGTTTATATTTTCATTTGATTGAAATTTTATTTCAAAATAAACGTCAAAGTTCGATTCGATTAAATATCATACTTTTTTAAACAAAATTTTGAAATTGAAGTCGGTAATTTTTTTCAATCGCTTGAATATTAAAATAATTAGAAAACAAGTAATATAAAAAAAAATTTTTAAGTCAATTCCTACTTAGATCAACAAAGAAAAATTTTATTTCAGCTACTTTTTATTAAATAGTTACAATTAATATAAATATGTATATACATATCACAGAATTACAACATTAAGTGGTAATTAATTTTTATTAATTGTAATTAAAGCATCGCATTGTCATCCAAAACAATCGTGTATATAAATTTCATTTCAACTGAATGCTTTCAAACGTGAGAAAAAAACCTTTTCACATGTTTTGACACAAGTCGCCAAAAGAGTCGCTAAGTCACCAAAAGTGAATGCCAACGTGGTTGTGTATTTGTAATTCTTTAAATAATTAGTTTTAATCAATTAATTTTTATTAATTATCATTATATTATTGTATAGTCATCCAATATAAATTTCAGTTCAACTAAACACTTTAACACGTGAGAAAAAAACCTTTCCAAGTTTTGGACACAAGTTGCCAAAAGAGTCGCTAAGTCACCAAAAGTGAATGCCAACGTGGTTGTGTATTTGTAATTCTTTAAATAATTAGTTTTAATCAATTAATTTTTATTAATTATTTTTATATTATTTTATTGTCATCCAAAATAAGCATGTATATAAAATTTCAGCTCAATTGAGCGCTTTAGAATGTATTTTATTAACGATTGAAAATTCCACCCAGATAAATAAATAAATATATAAATAAATATATAGAGATTGTGAGCTAATAGTAGGAATTGAATGAATAAATAAATATATAGAGATTGTGAGCTAATAGTAGGAATTGAATGAATAAATAAATATATAGAGATTGTGAGCTAATAGTAGGAATTGAATGAATAAAATAAATATATAGAGATTGTATAATAGTAGGGAATTGAAATGAATAAAATAAATATATAGAGATTGTGAGCTAATAGTAGGAATTGAATGAATAAATAAAATATAAGAGATTGTGAGCCAATAGTAGAATTGAATGAATAAATAAATATATAGAGATTGTGAGCTAATAGTAGGAATTGAATGATAATTAAATATATAGAGATTGTGAGCTAATAGTAGGAATTGAATGAATAAATAAATATATAGAGATTGTGAGCCAATAGTAGGAATTGAATGAATAAATAAAATATATAGAGATTGTGAGCTAATAGTAGGAATTGAATGAATAAATAACTATATAGAGATTGTGAGCTAATAGTAGGAATTGAATGAATAAATAAACTATATAGAGATTGTGAGCTAATAGTAGGAATTGAATGAATAAATAACTATATAGAGATTGTGAGCTAATAGTAGGAATTGAATGAATAAATAACTATATAGAGATTGTGAGCTAATAGTAGGAATTGAATGAATAAATAACTATATAGAGATTGTGAGCCAATAGTAGGAATTGAATGAATAAATAACTATATAGAGATTGTAGAGCTAATAGTAGGAATTGAATGAATAAATAACTATATAGAGATTGTGAGCTAATAGTAGGAATTGAATGAATAAATAAATATATAGAGATTGTGAGCTAATAGTAGAATTGAATGAATAAAATATATAGAGATTGTGAGCTAATAGTAGGAATTGAATGAATAAATAAATATATAGAGATTGTGAGCTAATAGTAGGAATTGAATGAATAAATAAATATATAGAGATTGTGAGCTAATAGTAGGAATTGAATGAATAAATAAATATATAGAGATTGTGAGCTAATAGTAGGAATTGAATGAATAAATAAATATATAGAGATTGTGAGCTAATAGTAGAATTGAATGAATAAATAATATATAGAGATTGTGAGCTAATAGTAGGAATTGAATGAATAAATAACTATATAGAGATTGTGAGCTAATAGTAGGAATTGAATGAATAAATAACTATATAGAGATTGTGAGCTAATAGTAGGAATTGAATGAATAAATAACTATATAGAGATTGTGAGCTAATAGTAGGGAAATTGAATGAATAAATAATATATAGAGATTGTGAGCTAATAGTAGAATTGAATGAATAAATAACTATATAGAGATTGTGAGCTAATAGGGAGGAATTGAATGAATAAATAACTATATAGAGATTGTGAGCTAATAGTAGAATTGAATGAATAAATAACTATATAGAGATTGTGAGCTAATAGTAGGAATTGAATGAATAAATAACTATATAGAGATTGTGAGCTAATAGTAGGGAAATTTAATTGAATAAATAACTATATAGAGATTGTGAGCTAATAGTAGGAATTGAATGAATAAAAAACTATATGAGTTTTGACAATAGTAGAATTGGATAAATAACCATATAAGTGGAGCTAATAGTGAATTGAATGAATAAATAACTATATAGAGATTGTGAGCTAATAGTAGGAATTGAATGAATAAATAACTATATAGAGATTGTGAGCTAATAGTAGGAATTGAATGAATAAATAACTATATAGAGATTGTGAGCTAATAGTAGGAATTGAATGAATAAATAACTATATAGAGATTGTGAGCTAATAGTAGGAATTGAATGAATAAATAACTATATAGAGATTGTGAGCTAATAGTAGAATTGAATGAATAAATAACTATATAGAGATTGTGAGCTAATAGTAGGAATTGAATGAATAAATAACTATATAGAGATTGTGAGCTAATAGTAGGAATTGAATGAATAAATAACTATATAGAGATTGTGAGCTAATAGTAGGAATTGAATGAATAAATAAATATATAGAGATTGTGAGCTAATAGTAGGAATTGAAAAAAATTGTTGAACATTTATTTGAATTAGTGTTTAACTATAAAGAAACATGTGGACTACTGCCGACAGACCTTATAATTCTGAGTCCTGGTCAAGTGGCGAGGATGATACTAAAGCAAACACCCCACTCTCCAAGCTTCAACACAACGAAAATGGAAGGACTTTGTGTCTTGACAGATTTAACATGCATCGGCCCCTCTTCATGAAGGGTCTTCGATGGAACAAAGGCACGAACTCATGACACTCCAGCCGTGAACCGTGACCATTAAAATGAAGGCTACTGTAGCCACTAATTTTTATTTGGAGAATCCATGCTTTCAAAAACAAAAAAAAAAAAAAAAAATAAAGAATGTCTCTTTGAAAGAATTCTACAAAAATTTCGAATTTTTCTCTTACTTCCCCATTTTTTTGTGAGAAAAATCACTAGAAATTGTAATGCCTCGTGGGAAAAACTAATGGACTGCATGAAAGGAATTTTTTTAAATCCTCCTATTAATGGACTAGATTAACCACGAACTAACTTAGTACGAAAAAAATAGCCCTTCAATACTTTGCTATCTAGGCAGTAAAATCATAAACGAAATCAGGAAGAATAAACCATGCTATCCTAGTATACTGAAAAATTAATACATTTCAAGAAATTTGTATTATAACCATAGTTAAATAAATAAAAAAAAATAATTTAAACTTATACAATCATAATTATCAAGGAAAGTCATTAAGGTATCCGACTACGTTCGGAACCATGATTTTAGAAAAGCGCATAAATGGATAATTTTCATGATATTTAGTATCACTTAGATTAGAATACATGTGTAAAATTTTTTAAGGACATTTTGAAAAAAAAATAAATATTTAAATACAATATTTTGGCAAAAAATTAACTTAGAATAACCTTTTTCCAAAATGTTATCCTTTTATAAAAAGTACTTCTAAAATAATAATATTTTGCATGTAGCTCAGACCTCCGTACAGAGGCTCAACTATGATTTTGAAAAATTCACATTATTTTCAGAGTTACAACAATTGCAATAAATTATCGAAGTTTTTTTCTTAAAACCTCCCCTGTGGTCGTAAAACCTGATCAAACCCACTTCTGTTAATATTTTCAAAATTTAGTTGACCCCTGTACAGAGGTCTGAGCTGTATACAGGCAAAATATTATTATAATAGAAGCATTTTCACAAAAAGGAAACTATTTTGAAAATGGGGCATACATTTTCTTTTTTGTCAAAATATTGTACTTAAATAATTTTTTGTAATACTATTCAAACAGTTTTTATAAAATTTCTCCCCCAAGGGACCAAATATGATTTTTTTCATTTATACGTTTTTTAAAAATATTCCGAAGTAGTGGGATACCTTGGGACTGCGATCGGAGTCATGAAATTGAAAAAGCGTATAAATGAATAATTTTTTTTCTATATTTAGTGTCGCTACAAACATTTTGTTCTATATTGGCGTCAGTTGAATTAGAACGTATTCTTTATGTGAATATTACTATATGAACGTTTATCTAAATGTAATTTTTTGCCAAGAAAATGATGAAAAAATAATATATTTTCAAAGCATTTTTTTTAATTTTTTTTTTTTTTTATGAAATAATATGAAATGCTTCTATAATAAAATATTTTGCCTATATGTAGCTAAGACTATACTAGTAAAGAATGAGCTAAAAGTTTTGAAAAGTTCGCATTATTTTCAGAGCTGAGAACATTTGAAATAATAACAAATGTTTTTCGTTAAAATTTCTCTACTATTGATTTACAAAAATATGAGCAAATTAATTTCTAAGTTACACAGGGGGATTCATAAAGAAGTATACAGATTCAATGTACTATAAATCAAGAAATATATAAAGTATTATATGTTAACTGTAACAGAATCATATGGGGCTATTTTAATTTTTTTAGAGACAGTCATAGATGTTCTATGAATGAACCTTTAATCACACGACATACGACGAGTCGGTACTCCATTTCCACCCAAATACGTGTTAGGGTATCAAGTCTATTGATAGGGGTGGCGGGTGGCGAAACGCTGTTTCACCTTAATCCAGGACTTTTACCCCCTCAGGGGGCTCACCTTCCTTAGGTAGGTACGGGTGTCACAATCCCCGAGGTACCCTAGTGATCTTTTCCTTTTCCCAAGGGGTTTACTATCTTTGGTAAACACGGGTGTCACGACCCCGGGGTACCCCAGTGATCCTTCTCCATTTTCGACCCTCCATATTGTCATCCAATTTCTTCTTTTCTTTTTTTCCCAGCCAGAGCACAGGCTTATGAATGTTTGGCGCAGTATAGCCAAAACTGGCTCTTGCGCCATAAAACACCAAACTCAACTGAACTCAACCCAGGACTTTAGCTTTTGCACAAATAACCTCATAGTTTTAAATTTTTTATACCACTGTTAAATAGATTTTCTAGTTGGAGGTTTTTTCCTGATGGTGGTCGAAAATGCAGTTGTGCATTCCATCTCATAACTAAAAAACTCATTTTTCAATGCAGACACTGCCATTTTGGTGTGTCACGTACAATACGGTCACGTGTAGCATCTCACGCGTCCTTTCTCTTAACATAACCCTGTCTTTTGAGGCCACGATTAATGCAAATCGAAGGATAGATGGAAATAAGATAACCTTTTATATAGAAGTCTTAGTGAGCGAGATGGCAATTTAGAGAAAAGTTCAGTTCAGGAAAGATGGAAGTGTTGATTGACGGCTTACCTAGAATCACGACACACAGCCATTCAACCAAGGTAATTACCATTGTACGCCAACCTAGAGAAATATCCGAAGTGGGTTGACGTTGCAGAAAAAAATGGGAAGATTATATTGGGAACGCGAATATATTATTGAGATTGAGAATAGGCGGATATAAATATAATTATATTGATAAGTGATCTAATTGCGCGTTTCTGTGTTAATTCAGACTACGGTTTTGGTTTATTCTCACTTAATATAAGTTTGTTCGATATCTTAGTAATTTAAGTAATTCTTAATAAAGTCATATTAAGAATTCTAAAATGTCTCATCATCTCGATAACCTCACATCTTCTAACTTACGCTAAAACCCTCCACATATGTGGTCAACGAAGATCGACTATGCCCACGTGACATGCCTTCTATTGCTTATGTCACTTTCATCAGAGCCTAAACACAAACTTTAAGAGTACATCTACTTTACAGCTTGCTGAAGTGGTGCCTGCGTGGGAATCACTTTATTTTTTCAAAAATCTCAGTTCACACCATTTATAAAAGTCTTGGCTACATATAGTCAAAATATTATTATTATTATAGGAGCATTTTCCATGAATGGAGAATGCTATGAAAGTGTTTTTTATTCGCTTCTTGCTGAAAAACTGAGTTTAAATACTCTTTTCTACTTCTTCAATGCCTCGACACCTGGGTGGGCCCTGATCTTCTCCAGAAGTCTTTTCCATGCATCCTTATTTTTGGTAACTGTTTTCCAGTTTTTGACATTTAAAATGTTTAGGTCTTTTTCGACACAGTTAATCCATCTTAACGTGGGTCTGTTCCGAGGTTTATTTCCCATGGGCTTTGCCAGAAAGATTTTCTTGCAACAACGATCTTCATTCATTCTAACCAGATGACCAGCCCATTTAAGTCTCTGTAATTTAACAAATTTTACAATATCAGTTGATTGTAAATTTCTTAGAGTTCTAAGTGAGATCTTCTTCCCCATGATCCATTCACTTGGATCCCACCAAGAATGCAGCGTAAGATCTTTCTCTCGAAAATTCCCAAAGCTTCCTCATTACGTAAAGTCAATAGCAAAGCCTCTAAGGCAAATACCTTTTCATTGCACTTATATTCTTAAAACTATTTTATATGTTTATTCTAATTCAAATGACACTAAATATTAAAAAAAGAATCATTTATACGCTTTAGCAAAATTACGGTTCCAAACGTAGTGAGTCACCGGAATTAATTTTGAATTTATCTAGTTTGAACTGAATTATAAAATCTTTTCAGACACAGTATTAAACCCCTGGGATCTTTTAAATAAGACTGCAATTGAGCTTGTACCTAAGCCTTCCAAATTCTGTATCATTTTGAAGAGGTAAATTCGTTTTCTTTTGATTTAAATTAACGTTCCCACAGTGATATACTAACAAGAATTATTAAAAAGGATTAAAAGCAAATGATCAAAAGGCATTGTAGCTAATAACTCCCTACGCTAGCTTCTGAAATCGTATCTCCAAAGATTTTGAGAGATATTTGTATTTAAATTATCTGCTACTCAAACGAAGAATTTCAATAAAAATTAACTTCAAACTGTAACTCATCATTCCCTAAGAATATAATAGTTGAATTTATTAATTTAAGCATATAAATACGAATTCATTAATATTTGGCAACTTCTACTGTTAAAGTTTGTTATTTCAAACTTCAGTATTGAATTTCATCAATTTTAGAAATACTTGTTTGATTCTTTTAATTTAAGATTACGTATATATTCAGAAGTGAATTTTAAAATAAATATTCGAATCTATTATTAAATACTTGAAGTTATGAATACACACTTAAGTTTTACAAAATTAATTTAAGATTACATATTTCAATGTTTTAATTTTGCTGTACTATTCGAATTTAATAAATTTTAAATCTATGTTTGAATTTATTATCCTAAAAATAAAATTGAAGCAGTTAAACTTCAAGCAACTTGAAACAGAGAAGATTTATTATAATAAATCTAGAATGAATTATTGATCGATTTCTCCATTCTTATAAACAGGAAAAGAGAAAAGTGAGAGTACAAAATATATATCAGTTAACTCATAATACAAATTATTGTGAGTATAATGGATAAGGAAAATATTATATATATGAACTGGGATTAAATTCGAAGTTTTTCAATTTAATAAAACAATTATACACGTGATTACAAGCAAAAATATATGATAAATCTTTTATATGTGCCTCTGTTTTAGAAAATTTTGGTAATTTTTTGCAGATAAATAATTCTCATGGGATGAAAAAATAAAGATTTTTGAAAAGTGGCAAAAATTTTCTTTTAATTTTTCTGTTTTCCAATGATTTGTTTTCAAATTTAGAATATTCTATTGATGACAAACAGTAAATTTCTGAAGAATTCCAGGAATTCTACAAGTGTAAATATTTGTAAAAGTTAAATTGATAAAATGTACGAAAACACACAGATGAGACGAAATCATTGATCTAATTTAAAATCAGAATCTAGTGAAAAGTTCTCTATTGATAAAATATTTTGTAGAACTATTGAAATAATATTTTCATTTTATGAATAAGGAAAAAAATCATCGAAATAACAATGAAATGCATTTATATTTTTAAAAAAACTTTTCAATGGGTTGTGCTATTTTATAGTTTTTATTTAGTTTTTCATTTCAAACATGAAAAACTAAATTTCTATAGTTAGTGAATGCGAGATATTTTTTATAGAACTTTTATTTCTAAAAGGTTTAACAGTGATTATAAATATAGATCAGAATTTCGGAAAAAAAAGAAATAAACAAGGTATTTTTAATAAATAAATACTACAACAATTTCTGTGTGATTTTAAGTAGAGAATTCGAATTTTACATTTGATATATTTTTAATAATTTGAGAATTTTCTTGGATTTTAAAATCATTTTTCAAAAAATTCAAAGTAAAATTGTATTTAATTCAAGAATTTAAATAGGTTATCCTCTAAAAGAAATATATTAAAGAAAATAAAAAAAAAACGTACTAAACATACAATCCAGGAAAAAATATGTTTTACTCTATCTTTATCAATACATCTGAATATCGTCTGCTGTATTTTTGAAAAATGTAATCCATAGAACGTTTTTAAAAATAAATGATTTTTTCACAATTGAGTTAACCTTTGTTCTCACAAATATTATGTAACTAAATTTACTTAATAGGTGAAAAAACCCACAAGAGTTATAAAATCAATGAATTCTGGAAAAGTCTACATATATGTAGCTTAATTCTAGAATTTTTTCTTCCTCGAGCACATGTTCTACCAATGTACACCAGACGTTAAACATTTATCCCGAGCAAAATCAACAAGAAAAAGAAGAACAAACTCTACTTTTGGAAACATGTTACCTTTAAGAATAGTCTGAGAATATTTCAATATGCTAAAAAATCTGCAGTATTCTTTCCAATGCGAGGTAAAAACGAACATTTTAAAGTGAACCTTGACATACGGTAAAAAATGGGTCAAATACCAGAAAGAGAAGTCAGATATAGAGGATAAGAATAACTCAGGAAAATATATTCAAAACATAGAAATAAAAGATAATGTAGTAAGATAGGAATAAATATAGAATTTTTTGTAATGTTAAAAGAACCGGGAAAAAATTAAACTGAATTTTAAAATACTTATAAATTTATATTAATTTATTTAAACTTCAAATAATAAGAGGAATACAAAAAATTATTAAATTACTCAAACTTAATTTATTCGCTGAATATGTATGTGTGTATGCATAGATGAAAATTTTTTAATATCTAGTTAAAGTGCAATATTAATTGAAAAAAGATATAATTTACATATTCATGATGTAAAAAGGCTTTAGTCCGTCAATGTATTGAATATTTAACAATGAACTTTAATATGAAATCAAATTCAGTCAAACTTCTGAAAAAAAACTTTAATTAAAATTTCATGAGTAGATCATGTGCTTTGTTAAATGTGGAGTACGTTCTCTCTATCTGTAATTTTCTTTAAAGTAACCAATTTTCATTTAAATATTGTGAAAAAGAAGTAAATTGCAGTCTCGGGGAGGGTCTCAGGAGTGTTAATTTTGTTTCGAGAGCTGAAAATATAAACAATTTTCGATTACATATAATTCTTTGAGATTTAAAATTAAATAATTCGACTCTTTTCACTTTATTTAGAAAGAAATGAGGTTTCAAAAAAGTGTAAAATGTTTCAAATATAATCAAAACTCTATAAAAGGATAAGCATATGTAAATAAGAAACATTTTGGTAAGAAATATTAATTATGTTTTACGTTACACATGACATTTTCTAAAATAGTAGCTCGAATTTTTAACAATAAGTTTATTCATTAAGTTAAATATATTCTTATTAGATTGGAGTATTTTTATATAAATATAATTATCAATAATAATTTTTAAGAAATAAAAAATTACATTAAAATTTTTTTTAAATATCAATATTTCTAAATTTTTTTGAAATAAAAAACTATATTAGAAAACTTAATATTCATTTATTCACTTAATATTTTTTACAGATTTTTTTTTTATTTTCATATGCTTATAATTTTTGAAACTACGATTGTATTTGAATTACTTTACTCTTTTTTGAAACCCCATTCCTGTACATATAATGCGGAAGAGAATCGAATTATTTAATTTTAACTTCAAAGAATTATATCTAGTCGAAAATTGTTAGTATTTTTAGCTCTTGAGACAAAATTAACACCCTTGAGACCCCTTGCAGAATGTTGAAAATGTATGTACACATTAAGAAAATCGTAGAATGGATCAGATTCACGAATATGTTAATCTAAAATATTATGAGTAAAGAGTTTTGTCAGTCAATTTTGATAACGCAGACTTTATGTACTAATTGTAGGATCTGATAACTATGACCAGTACATTGTGCTACTCAGGTGTACTTGTAATTAACATTGTAGAATTTAACTGCGTATGTTCGTCCTATCTTATACAATACATATTTCAGATGAAATGGGTTAAATACATGACATTTACATGACAAATGCAGTCCCGTGTTCTGTAATGAATTAAGAACTGACATAAGACTTGTACTTCTCGTAAAATTTAGATAAAATTTTAAATTTGATAATTATGTAAGGATGTGTAAGTATTAAAATTCTTCGAAAACTTTCAAAATAATAAAAAATTATACGTGTACTTTTAAATCATTACGTCCGAAAGAGACTTTTAAATCAAGAGCATTTTGCGTATCTATTGTGACGGGCTCTGCGTCTTTTCATTAACATGTCCTTTGGGTTCTTTTAAGGACAGAATTAATGGCAACTCTTTTCCAACCAAAATACAAGAAGTGAAACGAGAATAAAAGATGCAAATTAGAAAGCTTTTAAATATCAGAGTAAGCAAGGTGGCAATTTGGGTAATGTTAAGAGAGTGCGTGATTCAATTGTGAAGTGACAGCCAACAGAGGTTATTCCGGAGGTAGAGCCATTAGATCAAGGTGCATACCATTGCACTAGAGTAAATACGTAACTTCCATTAAGTTTGGATCGGCGATCGAAGTTAAGGTAGGATTGACTATTTAATATTAGGATCTGAGATATTATTAGAATCGAGTTTAGGCGTGTTAGTTATTGATAGTGGTCCGGGTTAAGTTATTTCGGAGTTATCTATATTGTGTGTTTTGTCATCGTAGATTCTCTGACATATTATTATTATCTAATCTGTTAGACGTTTAAGTTCTTAATAAAGCCATATTAAAAAATGGAAACTTCTAGTTCTTTAGTTAATCCTACACCTCTAGCTCACTCAGATAATCAAGGAGAAGGGCACCGGAGGGGGGAATTTCACACTATGTGTTTTATTATTATTACCAAAGACGTACAATATAGCATTTATGATGAATTCATATAAATTTATAAATTGATTGGCTGGAAACACGAGATTTCAGTTACGTATTACTAGGGAATCACATGAATTTAGTCCATTGTTTAATTTCTGGCCATGCCAGTTATTTTAATATTAATATTGCAATAACGAAAGTTACTTATTCGTTCTACAATCGAAAAAGAAACCACTCATGGGTATAAATAACTTTTTCTTCAATCTCAAATAAATTTGTGGTAAATAAATTAATAAATCAAATAAATCAATCTCCACTAAAGAACCGACTACCTGTTGGGGAACCAATAACTTCCCTTCGGTCACGTAGTTTTGCTTGGCAAAGTACCCTAGGCAGGACAATACCGACCTTTAAGCTCGAGGGAAAGTTAACATTTGACCTCTCTTTGGTTTAGCCGACAAAGAAGTGACTATCGTAGCTCCCACGCCAACATTCAGCTTCGAGGACCACCGCATGCGGGGTGACAAGGGCCAATGGCCGAATGGTAATCCTGACTACGTCCAAACAGAAATGATTCTGAATCACGTGTTCCTTTTGAAGGGGTGACATATTCCATCTTTAAAGAGACACGAAAAGGAGAAACTCACACACTCAAAGAGATTACAAGAGACACTCCTAGACTCTCGCATGATAACTGTCAGACTGACTCTCAAATTGGCTTCTACATTTGCCTGCAAGCTCTAGCACCCATGATAACTTCTCAAGGCTCCAGATAACAAGCATTACAACCATCCTTGCAGCCTTCACGCCAGTGATTCGGCCTGTAACATCCCCGACCACCACGACACACCGGAGGTTCCGAGAAAATTTAATCAGTAGTATTTTAATGTTTTTTCTTTTTCGAATGAAAACTTAATTGACGAAATATTTATTCAGTGTTTTATTAATAGTATTTCTACGACGAGTATAAGTACCTGTTGTCCTTGCTGCTAGAGGCCTGAGATGCAACTGAACCTGTAGAGCTGAAACTGTTACGAGGGGAATTTCCTGGAGATTTTGCAGAAGAAACATCATCATCCACCAAGAGTTGCCATTCTGCAAAAGAAAAACAATCGCATTAGAGTTTTATAATTTGATTAACACAATAGAAAAAGAATAAAAAAATAACAACTCAATTTCAAAACTAGTAGTATGTGACACATTTAATACTACTCATCGAATAAAAAAAGAATTCTAATTTATTTTTGGCAAAAAAACAACTCTTTACTGTATACAAATTTTTTAAGTAAAATAATTCATATAATTGTAATATTATAATTTTACTCATATAATAAAGTAATAAAAGTTAAAATATTTTGAAAAAAAATAATTTTTCAAATCTTGTTGAGAAATTAATATAGAAATTTGAACTGAGATATCTTTTTTGCTACATTAGAGAAGTACGATGGCGACACATTTTGTAATTTTGAATCTTGATAATATCATTGGTTCCTCTCTCTCACACAATATTATATTCCTATTATATTTACTACAGAGTTTCAGTACGCCAATTTTGGTTACATGATTTTCAAATTTATTACAAATATCACTAAGATTTTATTTTGAGATTAGGAACTGAAAAGCGTTGTCGTATAATGTTTATTTTTTTAAGAAGTTAGCATTCAAAATAGCCAAAAATATATACATATTTTCCACAACTTACGTCCTATGCGATTCATGGTAATCTGCATGTATGACCCAGAAGAAAAATAAATAAAAAATAGTTAATGAAGAATGATAATTACCTTGGTATAACAACAGAGTACATGAAACGCTCTTTTTACATTATCTGTGACAAGTGATAATTATACATACATCGATCGATATTTTTTATTTATTTTTATTTTTCAAATGGGGTTGCGGAATGTTATTTTTATTATTGAAGACCTAGTACATTACCCGGGAGCTGGTATTGCTTTTAAGTTATACCAATTGTCACAATGTAATTTTGAAATCCAGTTTCTCTCCCCAGAAGGAGGCACTTGAGCTGACGAAGCAAATTAGTTCTAGAAATTTAATTTTGCAGAAAACACCGAAGAAAAACAGGCACTCAAGGGATCTTTTGCATGTCACATGATCATACGACATGGATCGATTTTCATACCATGTCGATTTTCTGCATCATGAAAATCTACCGACTCGACGCCAGCGTCGAACTCGCAATCTCAGGCGTACAAGACACACAACCAACCACACCACCACACACAAACACAACAACACACACACACACACACACACACACACACACACACACACACACACACACACACACACACACACACACACACACACACACACACACACACACACACACACACACACACACACACCCCACACACACACACACACACACACACACACACACACACACACACACACACACACACACAAGATAAAGTAAAAACAAACAGCATTAAAAAAACACGTATTTTTTTAAGTAAAAGATATTTAAGTAAAATTTTTATGTTAACAATATCTCACAATATTTATGAACGAGAGAAAGTCAAAAAGTAATGGGACTTTTGCAATTTCTCTTTCCAAGGTTTAATAACAGCACAGGGGCGTAGCTACCACCGTATCAATGATATGGGGCCCCTAAGCTACAGGGGCCCCAACATGTCCACTAACAATGCTTCCATATCTAAAAAAGAGCCCCGAAAGAATTTTGATACAGGGCCCCCCTCAGAACTTAGCTACGCCAGTGTAACAGCATTAGTATCCAGTGCTGAATGTGTGAGGCGTAGTCACTATCTCTTCTATACAACGTGTCACTCGTCTTCACTTGTTGTCGTTGGAGTGTAAGAGATCGTTCAACGGGGTAACTCCATTGTCGATCTGCACCAAAGAGGAAAGAAGGGCAGTGATTCTCTTTTTGTTTGCGGAAGGTGTGATACCTGCGCTGGATACTAGCCATTCCTTCCATCACTATACCTGTCTATCACTACACCCTTAACGTCTTGCACATTCTCCTCAATGGTTCACGTTGATAGATTGCTCGATTCGTAGAACTTGCTTCATGATTAACACCTGTCACCATAATGCGCTTGGATGCGACGAATAATTTACACCGGTTTCATACCTTCCGTAAACAAAACGCGAATCACCGCCCTCATTTTCTTCTTGGTGCAGATCGACAATAGATCTGCCATGTTGAACGGCCTGCTGCACTCCAACGACTACGAAGGAATACGAGTGACACTTTGTATAGAAATGTTGCCAACTGCCCCTGAATCAGCACTGGTTCCTAACGCTGTTGCCAAAGTATGGAATCATAAATTGCAAAAGTCCCTTTATTTTTTTTATACTTAATTGGCAACAGTGGATAGCAAACCTGAAATGTTTTCTGTAATTTCGAACTCTTTTAGTATTTTTTATTCATGCACGAGCCAGATAAAAACATTTCAGGAACAAATATTTTTTTAATAGTTTATTTTGCATATATTTTGCTTTTGATTTTATCTTATTTCATATTTTTGTCTACAAATGGCATAGCGCTAATAGAATAGTTGTCGCGGTACCTCCTCCTCGTGTTGGTTGAGATAAAGTCACGCTTCTTAAGCAAATACTCGGGGTGGGAGGGGGATCCAAACACAGAAAGGATTGAGAAGTCATTAAATTGAACACGAAAAAATTACTAGCAGATATTTGTAATAATTTATTTTTATTAATTTAATTTTCAGACCTTATTACGCAATATGCAGAAAAGACAACGGTAAGAAATAATGTTAATATTGCACGAGATATATTTATGAGTCAACTACATATAGCTGACAACCAAGAAATATTATTTTCTCTGGAAAAATAAATATAACTTGAAAATTCAATGATATACATGTAGACATATTGGACTAAATATTTGATAGCCCAAGTTGATCCATATAATATTTAGATAGCACACCTCTCACTGTTATCCAACTTGGACGACAAACTTTCAAAAGTCTTTTTTAAAAAACAAGAATAAACTTTCTATCGTGGATGTTCCGCAAAGGCATTTATAAGGACGCACCTTCTCAAAATAACATTTTCAAAAGGACCTCTTTCCTCCAAAATGTCTTTCAGGAAAGGAATTACTTTTCGTCGATAAGTTTTTTTTTATCGTCTGTCCGTGGAGATTGACTTTCGATTGTCACCGAAAGCCTATAATCCAGTTCTAATGCACATAAATCTTAAATCAAATCAAAATAGAGCCTTTATCTAATGAAAAGAATTCTCATTTTCAGGAGGCTCTTATTTATCCACACATTGGTATAATAATAAATATATTTAATAAATA
This sequence comes from Trichonephila inaurata madagascariensis, assembly GCA_019973955.1. Classification (NCBI taxonomy): domain Eukaryota; kingdom Metazoa; phylum Arthropoda; class Arachnida; order Araneae; family Nephilidae; genus Trichonephila; species Trichonephila inaurata. Next base: position 17,300 of record BMAV01003563.1, read on the forward strand.
AAAAAAGGGTTATTTTCAGACAAATAGATAGCAAATTTAAATAATCAACTACCTTTGCATTAACTATTTTAATAATTACTCGAAAAATATTTATAAGGAAGTTATGGAAGGTATTTAGGGTAAACAAAATCTTTCCTTCTAGGAGTTTCATATATCTGAATTTTAACGTAATTGAAATTTTTATCCTTCCCACTGATAGGGTAAATTAATTACAGAAAATTTATTATATTTTGAAAGAAAAATTGTAATCGGTAATAAAGTAAGGTAAAAAAAATAGTATTCCTTTTTGTAATTAAAAAAATGGCATTAAAGATAGAAATTCCAAAGAATAATTCGTATTTCTCCGTAAACATTAATGAAAAGCTCACGTAAAACGAGGATTTCTCATTTCGTTACTTTTTGGAGAAAACACTGTTAATCAGATTTTTTATCTTAATTAAAATAATTACTCTGAGTTATGTTTTGACGTTTAAGCTCATGAACTCTATCCAGTTGAGGCAAATTCCTAAAGCATTTTCCTTCGATATTTAAATAATGAATTCTCTTTTTCTATTTAATATGTATCTGATTATAAACGGTAATAGCATTGTCTTAATGAAAAAATACATTAAAGAATTTTCTTCTCCTTAAAGTTATCTGAATTCAGTTAATATTATTTTTTTAAAAAAAACAATTTAATATACAATTATAAATATCTCTAAAAAGAGGGGTCAGTGTGTGTGTGGTTTAGTTAAAAGTACACCTGCTTTTAACGTGGACGGGTAGGGTTCGAATCGCATGATCAACTTTTTTTTCCCCAATTAATTTAATTATTTTTAAAATTAAATTTATTTAAGTTTCCTTGAATAAATTACTTTTAAATAATTTATTAAATATTAAACGTGTCTTTTCTGTATCCGGCGTATAACACAACGTTTAATACAAACAATAAGATTGAAACTTACATGTATAAAAAAGATAGATTTAAGTATATAAAGAAAAGACGAGAATAAACAAAATTAGATCTCGACATATATCCAGATACCGTTCATTTAAAATAAATAGCTTTCCCCACCTAAAAATTTAAAACCATGAAATATCTCATAAATTTTGTCTCTCCCTCCTACTTTTAGTGTGCTTTGAGGTTTGTTTTAGAAGTATACCATTGTTCAAAAGCCGGGAAAATTACTTAAAAAAAAATTTTAAAAGATAAGAGAATTGCACATGCACATTTCTGGTTTTTTCATAAGAAAAATGTTGCACTTTATACGGTGAAACTATCTAACAATTAAAAAATGTAATTTCAAACTATAGGTGTGGAGTTTTTATATACGCCGAAATATACAGTAAATATAAATCAGCACGGTTTATTGACATCACAACAGTAAAATTCGTGTAACGCGAAAACTCTTAAGATAAAATATCAGCTAACACGAAATGATACAATGATCCGAAAAATTACTATGCATTTTCAATTTTTCCATTAAAACTAAAATATTGAGAGGCCAAAGTTTCTTTTGGACCCAATTTTCAATCATAAATTTCATCCCCCTCCATACAATAACAATGTAATGAATGCAATAATAATGTACTTTGACGCTAAAACTACAAAACTGTTTTAATTATAAACCAGTCAAATTATCAAGATAAGTATTAAATTTTGTATATGTTACTTTCATATAATAGATATTTTAAGTAAATTATATATACTCTTAAGTAATAAGAAAAGTATTATGTTGCTTTTTTTTCTAATTTTTAAATTGGAACAGTCAAAAATAAAAGTGAAACGTGTATTTTTCTTATGTCAGATTGTATTTTGTTCTGCTTCCTTTAAGAAAATTTTTATAACTTTTTAAAATAATCTTTTACTCTTGATTTTTTTGATAGGCTCGCGCCGCCCCCTAAGAGGGCGCGCCCCATAGTTTGAGAAACACTGACTTAGCATGAAAAAGGTTTCCCATTTGAGAATGAACAAAATATTGAAAACACTAGCCACACAAGCGAGATATAAGAGGGGTGTGGAATGAAAAAGATGGTTTCACTTGTTTCGTAGAAATGAGGCTAACTTGGTTCTGAAATACCTTCGAAATAGTATGTGACACGAGACAAATTTGTTTATCAAAGATACTTTTACTCTGCATCCCTACAAATGCCACAGAAAAACATCACATCTCTTATCAGTTGGCTTTGAAATTTGGCGACAAGTATGGTGAAAAAAAAATGGACGATATCGAACAAATTGTTAACAGTTTGATGCTAAAAGAGACAATACAAAGAAAAAAAAATCAGATTATTTTAAAGATTTAATTAAATGTTTTGTTTCTAAAGAACTTGAAAATAATTTTGTATTAAACTTCAGTTCTTGGTATGTTTTTGTTTCATTGATTGTTATCAAATACACACACATATACATATCTATGTAAATGTACTCTATTAGTTTCGTGTGAAAAGATTTTCACGTTATTTATGTTTTTTCTGCATAAAAAAACTCAAAACATTCAGGCATAAATTCTCAGCAAGTTTTCTTACATATATCAAATATAATGTTATTGTTTAACAAGTAATATAAAAAAAAATAAGTCAATTCTTACTTAGATTCAAACAAAGAGAAATTTTATTTTAGTAACTTTTTATTAAATAATTGCAATTAATATAAATATGTATATACATATGGCAAAATCCCCTTTAAAAAATTTGGGGAAAAAGATTTTTTCCTTTCCCAAATTTTTCCCTTTTCCCTTTCTATATAGGGTGTTGGACTATTATTTTTGTTTGTTACTATTTATTCATTCATTAAATTTTATTATTACAATAAAATAGTATAGTAAAAACAAAACACATTCTCAGAAAATGTAACACTTTAATGGGGGCCATCCCAGGTGGGATTCGAACCCCGCCCTTTGGATTAGAAGTCCAACACACAATCCATTGCGTGACAGAGACACAAGGAGCAATTTTCCTTTTTATATAAAGTTTTGGATTATTATTTTTGTTTGTTACTATTTATTAATTAATTCAATCGAATTAATGAATTAATGTTTGAAAAAACTGCATTGTGTCAACCACTACAAGTTTAAAAAAATGTATTTGAACTTGAGGAGTGGATGAATTAAAAGTATTTTATTAATGATTGAAAATTTGAACAAGATATATATCTATCACATCACATATATATCTATCACATATATATCCACACACACACACACACACACACACACACACACACACACACACACACACACACACACACACACACACCCCACACACACACACACACACACACACACACACACACACACACACACACACACACACACACACACACACACACACACACACACACACACACACACACACACACACACACACACACACACAATAGTATTATTTTAGAAGCATTTTTTTAATAAAAGGAGAACATTTTGAAAAAAAGGTTATTCTAAGCTCATTGTATTAATTAAAATAATTTTTTTTGTTAAAATGTCCTTAAAACAATTTTATACATGTATTCTAATCTAAGTGACAGTAAATATCATGAAAATTATCCATTTATACCCTTTTTTAATCACGGTTCCGAACGTAGTCGGATTCCATAAAATTGTATCAAATCTTCCATTTATTGTGAAACTGCAACATCTTTCGACGCGAAGCAGAGAGGAGATCCTCGAGAGCTATTAGCTGAGGTCATCTGCCACTAAAACGGAAGTTATTCTCCGTGATTTCATAATCGCCATCAGAGAATGTAAGGAATGATGTCGATCTATTCTGACCGAGATGCAAGATTCCCGCAATATTTAGGCAACGTCCTAGAATACGCTTCCTAATCGAAATCGTATTATCGAAATGGTTCGCTGTAAGGAGTCTCCATTTACATAGCGGTAGTTTTATTTGATTAAAGATTGGTAGGAGGAGTGTCATCGACTAGGAAGAATTAAAAATGAGTATCGATTTCAGAGCTTTTTCCCTTTCTGTTTATGATATTCTTATAAAAATGTGTTTTTCCCGGCACTCAAAGAGAATTTTAAGGTCTTGAGGGAAAGGTATTATATGGAATATGTTTGTACTTCCAAATTTAAATGTCACATAGTATTTATAAACAAAGGCAACAGAAATGAATATTTATAAAACTTAAATATTTTAACGCTTCATATATTTAATCTAGATCAGGAGTAATCAATCGTTTTTCCTGCAGGGCGGCATACATATGTTAGCTATTTCACGCGGGCAGCAACATGAGGACTAATGGAGGGGTGGGGGAGATGCTTTAAGACCAAGATGGAATAGAAAATTTGAATGTAGAAATTGATCAAAATATTAAAACTCCTATTTTTAAATTTTCTTTTATTATTATTATATATATTTTTTTTTTTGTCACTGAATTTTTCTAAATTGGATGCATTTAAGAATCACTCTTTCACAATATCGGCATCTGTAAACGGTTTCATTTGATTACCAATGATATAAAAAATTTCATAGGGTGCCTTTGTTATCGCTGTGACATTATCACTGAAATTTTTTGCTATTATAAAGGTTATTCAAGAAAGCCTGTTTATCATGTTTTGAAAGAGATTTCGAGAAAAAGTGTCATTGAACGATTCCTGTTTACTGGGGGTTTTTTTAAGTACACTTTAGTGATAAATCAAACAATTACTGAACCATGCTTGTTTTTAACTACAAAATAGTCAATTTTTCAACCGTCTTGAAACAATCAATTTTATTCGAATATTTTTCGAGTGCAGGATATGAAAAATAGTTAAAATTAGTTCCACTCATAAAATGGTCGCTACACCATTGTGGTCTATTATCACTAATCAAGAAAAAAATACCAATTTGCACCCATTTGACATCGATAGCAAAAAGCCTAATCGATATTTTTGACTTTTTAGCAAAGAATTTTTCACCAAATTTTTATAAATAAATTAATTTCTACGTGCAATGGGCCATGACCGGGCCACTTTAAAAGGCCCGGTGAGCCACTGGTTGAATATCACTGATATAGATCATAGGTCCCCAACCTTTTATGAACTGGTGCCCCCTTTTCTAGTGAATAGTTTGATTCCGCCCCCTTCCACTCTAGAGAAATAAGAGCGTACATGATACATGGTGAAAACAAGAGTTAAATTTTTGAAAAGCTTTTTTAAATATTTTAAAAACTAAATTTAAAAACTAAAACCCTTTTACTCTAATAGAATATATTTTTTTAATTAAATTTTTTCTAAGCCCCCAATTTTTTTCACTTGCGAATCTGAAGTAGTTGTTGCCACAAATATATTTAAATGTGTAATTGTAATTGTGTTTTGGTATTTTAGTTTTAGAAGAACATTATTGAATTGAAACGCTATTGAATTTCTTATTTCTTTAAAAGAGTGGAATAAAGTTTTAGCTTACCTGTTATAAAGATGCTTTTGAAAGAAGGTTTTGATTATATGAAGTAATTAAAAATAAATTATTGCTTTCAAAATAATGAAAAATTGACAGTTTCATCCTTTAAAGAATAACACGTTAATTCCTGGTTAACGTGTTTAGTTATATTTTATGGATAATATACGTAATTAAATGCAGTGGACGAAACAGTTTTCGTACTGGTCACAAACAAAGACAACACGTACACTACAGAAATTAAAATTTACTATAGCATTCAAATTAATGTAGGTCTGAATGTAATGTAATCTTTAAGTTTTTCATCCACTTTCCGAACTACCGAAATAAGTGAATTTTCGTAGACGTGATAGAAATGATTTAAATACATACAATTAACATAAGGTAACCAGTATCAAAGTTTACTTTTGTTAATACATAATCAGTGTTTTTTTAGTCTCTTTTAGACTATATTTGGTTAATCTGCCGAAGCCCCTCCGTGCCATTTCAACGCCCCCTTATTTTCTTTGGGTCTTTTACTACCCCCCTGAAAGCCTCAAAAGTCCACAAGGGGGCGTTATCGCCCACGTTGAAAGCCAGATGAAAACTTAATGTGATGAAAACTTAAGTGTTTGTTTTATCTGATATCTTAAAAATACCGTTAAGATAGCAAAATAAGAATAAAAAAGTATAGTGAAATACGTTTAACTCGAAAACACTTGAGGCTAAATATCGGTTAATAAAAATAATACAACAATCCCGACAAACTAATATGTAGTTTCATGAATTTTTTCTTAAAACAAAACAAAAATCGCTTAACACGAAAACATTTTCTTCTGGTTATGAACAAAATACGGAAAATACCAGCCTGATTGGACTATCCTATTGTATTATGGGAAGAATTCATTGCAGTTAATGATGATAATTTGTATACAGCCCAAATTATGGCAAACAAAAACATTTTGGAGTTTGTTCAAAGCTCAAAAAAATCATTGATGCAGATTCCAACGATAAAATAAAATGAATAATGTAGCTCCTATTTCCAATGAGGAACGCCACGAAAAGTATGCGCAGTTATTTAGATAAAAATTTCAATGGCAAATTGAATAACAAAATGGATGACATCGAATAGTTTGCAGAGAATTTGATGTTAAGAAAGACAATGAAAAGAAAAATATCAGATTATTTTCTAAAAATAACAGTAAATGTTTTGCTTTTCAAAAAATTCAAAAACTTTGTATTAAATTTCTTTATGTTCTTGTGAATGCTTTTGTTTAATTGATTTTTTTAATATATACATATATATCTATCTATCTAGATAAAATAAACTCTAATAAGCTTAATTTTGTTGTGATATATATATATATATATTGCAATATCCTTTAACACGAGATTCTTTTAATACGAAAAAATATTTCAGTCCCTTCAGTTTCGTGTTAAGCGATTTTCACTATACTTCAAATATTTTGATGAATACGTTCGGGCAAAAATATCGCTGTAATAAATTTTTTAATTTTAATTTGATATAATTCCATTTTTGGTAATTTTTTGGAACTTCGTTATCAAATAATTGAAAATAACGCAGCAATTATACATTTAAGAATTCCTTTTAAATCATATTTATTTGAATACATCAAAAGCTTTGCATTAGAAACCCTTTATTAAAAAAACTTTTGCACGGGCATAACCCTGTAACAAATTATTGCACTTTTCCCCTAGTAGTCCTATTAATAAATATTTTCCGTAAAGGTTGTAGTTTTAAAAATTAATGATTTAAAGGAAAAATGAAAAAAAAAACCCAAAATTAAACTTTCAATATTTTTTTTAAGATTTCCTTTTTCGCTCATGAAAATAAATTTTTTTAATTTTAAATTTAAATATGGCTGTTAGTTCAACACATTTTATTTCTTTAAAAGCATAGTTGAGAAAATATTTGGATTTTATTTTTAAGTGTAAAAGTGCTTTTGGAATTCTATCTAATAAATCTAAAAAAAAAAGTCTGAAGAAATTTTACCGAGTTTACTGAAACAAAAAAAAAAAGGGGAAAATTTTCGTTTTATTTAATCTCTTCCCTTCTTTGATTCTTATTCAAATTTTTTGATTTTATCTGAGCGTTATATTTAAATTTCTTTTGGAAAGCTCTCTTTTAAGCTTTTAGCATCTTCAAAAAATTTTTTGTTAAGGGATAATATAACGTATTGGTAACTGGAACCTACAAGATAATGCATTATATTATCGACTCAACTGCGTTTCCATTTTATTGATCCTTGAGAATAATTCAAACTCATTTTAACAATATTCAGCCTTAAGATATATTTACACTCATCCCAGTTCTAGAGAAATGAAAGTAAATTATTATGTTATCTTGTATAGAATAATCCGATACTTTCGTTAGTGTGTTTATTTTTCTGTACTCCCCACTTTTACCAAAAAAATTTTTTTACCAAAAAGTGCCAAAGGGAAAATGGAATGATCTGGAAATTCTAAAAATTTTTGGATACTGAATTTTTTGGAATAAGTTGTTTTTGAAGGTCACTAATTTTTGTATGAAAATGTTGTTGGGTCATGCGACGGTTTATGATTAAAACATGAATTTCAATTTACCTTATGTATATTGATTGTTGATAATATACTAATATATGTACTGGTGTCCAGGCCTACAATATCCAGAAGTTTTATCTTATTATTATGGAACTACCTATTAGAATGTATTAAACTGTTTCTCCATGGATCAAAACCCTCTCCGAGATTTTTTGGGTCTAGTCCGATCGCCGCAGTGGGCATTGTTCAGTAATCCCCAGAAGATAAACTTTTTCACGACTTCATTAGTAAAAAGGGGGGCGCCACAGGAAAAGGCATGGTACTTTTGGGTTTAAAAATTTAAACGTCACGCGGTACAGCACGTGTTCGAATAGAATGGAATGAATGCGTTACTGTTGCAAAGGAGAGATTACGATTTCCCGAAAATGAATCACCCCACGATCAAAATGTCTTACACGAAAAAAAGATACTTGCCCGTTTGAGATACCAAAGTTCCCGCCCCTTTTAAGCTTTTCATTGGGGATTTTTAATGTCGGAGAGTCGACATTTGATTCTGTTCGAACACGTAGCTGTACACGCGTGATTGATTTAAGTTCTGTTAACCAAAGTATGCACTGCACCTTTTGCCGTGGCATCCGCATCTTCACTAATGGTCAGTGTAACATGTTTATCATTTTTATTGACGAAAATGTGTGAAAATAGGGGCCCATTTACAACCCAAACTTCTTTGGGGGTTTCCATCCCCCCGGATGAATAGTTTATTACATTCTAATGGGTGTTCCGTAATAAAATTACTTTTGAAAAAAAGCCCCACACTCGTATATATTCTATCGTGCATATTTTATTGCTCTACTAATGCAGTTATTTTTCTTTATTTACTATTTCGGGCGGAATAAAAACTCATAGG
>BMAV01003564.1:0-84028 GCA_019973955.1 Trichonephila inaurata madagascariensis
TTTCTTTTTATAATTTGTTCGGTTTTAATTGATTTTTAACGGGAAAAAAATTTCCCCGATTCCTCAAACCTTTTCACGTAAGGTGTTGTGATGTATCGGAAGAGGCGGGGAAAAATAAAAGTAAGAAAACCTTTAAATCAAACCCCAAACACTGTCCCGGTCCTTTTATTGCATTGCAAAGCTTTCGGAATGATTATGTAGATGACAGTACAAAGAAAAAAAATTGTTCTTTGAAAAGACGTATATATACGCCAAAGGCCATTAACGCTTTGGATAAGCGAGACGTTTATATACACCGGTGGCACTTATGAGATTAAAGTCGTATTGTAGATTTAACGTTAAAGTATAGCAATATTGAGAATTCAACACATTGTTATTGTATGGAAGGGGGGTAAAAATTATGACTGAATATTGAGTCGCAAATATTGAAATTGTTTGAAGCACTGCTTTAAAGATTCCCTATAGAATTTTTCTTTAACGTCACACTTCTAAATAATAAGATGGCTATTGGCGCAGAACTCAAAATTTCCAATCATGGTCGAGTGACGACATTTGACACAACTCCAACTTAAGAACTTTTAATCTCGACGGAATTATTGAACTTCCAGCCTGATACACGGATAATATATTAAGTGGAACTAAAAATCGCACTTACGACTTGATCGTAAAGAAAAAGGACATGAAGTCGTGACCATCGCGAATCGTAGTGATATGTTTCAAAACACACAAATTTTTGCTTCTGAACTACAATTTATCATTTTCTACTTCATCGTTTTTTTTAAAATAAAGAATCCCATCCACGTAATATAAACAAATTCCATAATTTTTTTAAAACTTTCAATGTAGAATCAAATGAAAAGGACTTTTCCATTGATTTGAAAATAATCTTTACAATTTTAATTTATGAGCAAAATAATATATTGAAAAATCATGTTTGTATACATTTAATTAAAGTAATGAATTTAGCTGGCACATAACTCTAAGTATAATATCGGGTTGGAGGGAAAGTTCTGTTGTATTTTAAAGAAAACATTTGAATGCATTTATAAAAATATGTGTTCATATTAATCAATTTGTATATAATCCATTATTTGTTACAACTTGTGCCATCTTTCAGGAACATATAAATTCCTATTTTGTAGTAAGTTCTCGTCCTTGAGTTAAAATAGTCAGCAACTGCCTTAGAAACACTTTCAAAAAGATTTTGGATTTTTTCCGTTAGAAAATTTTTGCGAGATTCGAACAGGTAATAATCGGGATGGTGATCGTCAGGTGAATACGGTGGATGACCTGGACTTCCCATCCTAACGTATCAGTTTTTGTTTTGTCACCATTGCGGTATGTGGTCGAGCGTTACCGTGGTGGAACACTATTCCTTTTCGACGCTAATGTGGCCTTTTTTTGATAGCTGCATTCATTTTACCCCAGTTGATTGCGTAGAGACCCCGGTTGATGTTTTTCCCTTTTTCCCGTAACTCGTAGTACACTGACCTTTCCTGTCCCACCACAAACAAAGCAGTACTTTTCGTTGATGGATACTTGGTTTTGCAACTGTTGCTGATGATGTTCCTGGTTTGCAGTAAGATTTTTTCTTAATATTCTGTAAAAATCCACTTTAATCTCCAGTAATCAGCTTGTCCAAAAGCGGCTCCACATTGTGTCTAATCATATGTGATGAACACATTCTTCACGACCAGACAAATTCTTTTCCGTTAATTCATGTGGAAACCAAACACTTCGCTTTAACACAAAAACCCCTGAGATTTAATGTGATCTCCAACAGTTGTATGATGAATGCCAAACCTTCTGCAATTTCTTGACTTGTTGAATGTGGATTATTTTCCAACATGGATCGCAAAAAATCATTATTGATCTTGGATGGTCATCCAGATCGATTACTTTCTTGAGGCTCAGTTCCCGGAACGAAATTTGCTAAACCATCTTTGACAAGTACGAACATTTACAATATCTTTTCCAAATACCGCACATAAACTTTACATGCAACCGATGCGTTTTTCCTTTTTGAATTAATACAAAATGCAGTGTCGTAAATGCACTTTTTTCTACTGACACGTTTTTCACTTTTAATATTACGAAATGATGAACGGTAAAGGACTCTTTTTATATTATACAGCATCTAAAAAAAAAAATCCGAATGACTCACTAGCCAGATGTTTTTTTTTTTTACAACAAAACCACCTGCCTATTTAAAAAAACGGGCAGAGCTTTCCTCCAACCCAGTATTTCCAGCGACGCTAGTTACTACTGCTGGCGGTAATTGTTAAGGTGCAAAAGTGTCAAGACCGGCTTACACATGTAAAAAGTGGCGTTATAAAACGACATATTAATGCTCATAGATGTGAGCCTTGAAAGATCACAGTAAGTGTGAGATTCTGTATGAATCTGAAAATCGACCAGTGAGAGAGAGACTGTGTAGAGTATTGAAGCTTGTGTAGTGACTCTCTAGTATCTATGAAGCTTCTTAGCGTATCGAAAAAACTCTGTTCCCCCTTTTGGTGTCTCTTTAAAGGTGGAATACGTCCCCCACAAAAGTGACACACATGTAGACTCACTTCTGTTTGGACGTAAACGGGATTGGCACTGACTATTGGTCCTTCCGTTCACCTTACGCGGGGGACTTTGATGGCAGAGGTGGGTGTGGGAACTGCACCGGTCGGCTCACTGTCTGCTGGATATAGGGAGATCAAATGTTGACTTGCCTTAAAACATAAGCGTTGGGGAGTTCAGTCTGGGATACTTTCCCAAGCGAAACTACTTGACCGTTGAGTAAGGAACTAACAGGAAATAAATCCTCTGGTGGTGACCACCGCATATTATAAAAATATGATTGTGACCCTTGACACAAAGCCTCTACAGCGCAGGGAATGATGGGTGTGTATTAAAGTGGCAATATTCAACTACACGACAGCTTATGGCGACATACTTCGTAATTTTGGACCATGGTCAAGTGACAAGAGCAAACACCTCCCCTATCCTAACTGCCACAACACACTCTACGGGAGGATGTTTTAGTCTCGCTAGATTTAACGTGCATCGGCCACTCTGAAAAGCCGGTCTTCAGCGGTACTAGGCTCGAACTCATGACACGCCGGCCACGACTTTACGTCAGACTACTCAGGCTAACGTGGCTACCAGCTATAGCCGAGTCATCTTGGTAAGAACTCGTGGCCGGCGTTGAAGAATCGTGGGCTGGAAGCCAGGTCGCTACACACTCGTCGTGTGGAAGGGTTGGTGCAAGTTTAATCTGCCAAGTCTCAAAGTCTCCTCCGGTTGGTGAGGCAGTAAATTTAAATGACGAGGAGCTCAGGTGTCGTCCTTGTTACTCAATCAGGGTTCAAACTACAAAGTCCGTTACCACCACCCCTCGTGCTGTTTCAGAGTGTGATGTAATTTGGGTACCAAATCTGTGTGATCCTCAACAGACTTAACATTTGTCAAACGCCGGTAACCAATGCTTGAAAATATTAACAGACAGAAAGAACGCTGGCCTTGAGTCGATACCATAATCACATCCGATTATCATAGTCACTAAAATGGGTGCCCCGGAATCCGGCGTACAGAAGCGTAAAACAGTAGAATACTTATGTATTATCATCATTATTATGTTTGTTTTTGCCTCTACAACTTTTACAATCTATTTAAACCCAAAGCTGTGCTAAAAATACAACCAACTTGGGACCAATTCCGACTTTAAATCTCTGGTTCAGGACGCGGAATGTAAATCGGTAAGACTCCGGGGTTTGTTGCCAAGCCAACATTTACATTAACATAAGTTATTACGTGAAGCAAACACATTCACCTTAATTTTGCTGTAGTACACAAGTAGTAAAACCTTCATTTTAAATTACGCGTCATCTGTCTGTTTTCACACCTGGTGACAGAATTTTGAGAAACTGATCTATAAAACCTCGGTCGTATCATTCCTTCAGACAAATAATTATTTAAACACAGGGAAAACATTGTGTATTATGTCGAGCTCGTACAGATTGATGAGCATTATTAATGGTGATTTTTCCAGCTCCATCCACTTTTAAGATAAGGAGTTTTACGTCCTTAAGTTCGTTTAATTTAGTTGTGTTTCCGTGCGTACCTTCATTATATATTGCTTCTATTTAAGAAATTATTTAAGAAATTACATTGCGCCAGCAACAGTACATTTATTTCCTTCCATTTATTTATATTGTATAATGATTATCATTTAATATACGCCAGAGTAAATATTTTTGTGTGCCTCAATTTAGAAAATTGATGCCATGAAAATCCACGTACTAATTACATTGTTGGTTATTGAAGTATACTTTCTTTGTTTTACAAAATAATATTAATTTGTAAAAAGTGTTTTGTAAATTTAATACAAATATATTTCGTTGATTTCAAAGGAAAATGGCGTGAATTAATTGTAGCAATAGCTTTTGTTGAATATAATTAAGCCTCAGAACCTAAGTATAGAGCGAAGTCATGATAAACAAGTGTTAATTGTAAAAATTTTGCGCTGGCGTCCGTTTTAGTTGATTTTGTGAAGTTCGGATCCTGATGCCTTTAAAGACCAGCTGTGTATGGCTGATGTGGCTTTAAATGCATCGCGCAGCTGCTCGAAGTTTTGACGTTCACAGCGTGGAAAAGTTTGGTGAATGAGGTGTTACCCGGATAGCCTACTGTTAAAAAGCTCCTCGATTTGGTTCATTTCACAATTTATAAATACAGTGAAAATCTTTTTAAAACCGGGTGTTGCCTGAACGAGAGGCCCCCAAAAACACCCTAAAACATTATCTCCTGCGATTATTAGAACTCGAGTTATTGTGACCTTGCAATGCATTTCTAAGGACAAGTATCAGAAAAACACCGAAAAAAAGTAAAAAATTTTAATTGTGGTATTATCCTTTTTGAAGCGTTCGTCTTTCTCATATGGGCTTAATTGCGACGCATTTCTCTTTTCCCGTGCGTTTGACTATTTTTTTTTGTCTTCCTCCAATCTACCAAATCCTAGCTTTTGCACAGACCAACGCTGACCTACGAAATATGTATGGCGCTTGTCGAAATTCCAATTAGTTCAAAGGTTATGCCCACTGTTTTACCCGTCCCCTCTTTCTTCAATAGTCTGTTTCAGTGACATGCCCACCACTATTTACCCCAGAAACTTACCAAAGTTACCATTTCACTCGAAATTTGACCAGTGAATCTAAATCTGGTCTCCGTTTCACGAAATTCTGTAACTTTTTTAAAAATGAAAGACTCTTGATAAAAACAACCTATTTGCGCTTGAAAGCCAACTTCTACCGACAGATTTTAAAAACCGGCCAATTCTCACCAAACTTAGTTTTTTCTTGCACAGAATTCAACGCTGAGGACGAATATGTATATGCTTGTTTGTATTCCAAATAGTCTGCAAAAGTTATGCTCAATCCTTTTTCTTTTGAAATTGTGCCCTCTTCAAAAGTCTGTTTCCAGTGACATGCCCAACACTATTCTTTTTGGCTAATTGTGAAACTGGCTTCAAAAGACCCACTACCCTGAAATTGACCAGAATCTAAATCTGGCCCCTGTTTTAACAAATTCCTGTAACTGATTTTAAAATGAAAGACCTTCTTGAAAACTAACTCTATTTGCATGAAAGCTAACCCTACCGACCGATTTTAAAACCGGTCAATTCTCACCAAACTTAGTGTTTCTTGCACAGAATTCAACGCTGATGATTTAATATGTATGGCGCTTGTCGAAATTCCAAATAGTTCAAAAAGCTATGCCCACGGTTTCTTTTGACATTCGTGCCCTCTTCAAAAGTCTGTTTGCAGTGACATGTCCACCACTAATTTATTTTACCCTAGAAATCCTACTAAAAGACCTATTTCACTCCGAAATTGGACCAGTGAATCTAAATCTGGTCTCCGTTTCAATGAAATTCCTGTAACTTTTTTAAAAATGAAAGACCTTCTTGAAAAAAACTAACCTATTTGGCATGAAAAACTAACTTACCGACCGATTTTAAAACCGGGTGTCACCTGAACAAGAGGCCGCCCCCAAAACCCAAAGACATCTTCCTAAAACATTACACTGCGATTATTAGAACTCTCATATTGCACTTTTGGTAATGCATTTAGACAAGTATCAGAAAAACACCGAAAAAGTAAAAAATTTTAATTGGTGGTATTATCCTTTTTGAAGCGTTCGTCTTTCATATGGGCTTATTTTAATGCATTTCTTTTCGTGCGTTTGGATTATTTTTTGTCTTCCTCCAATTCCTACCAAATCCTAGTTTTTGCACAGAATTCAACGCTGATCACGTATATGTATGGCGCTTGTCGAAATTGGAAATTAAATCAAAGGTTATGCCCAATTGTTTCTTTTTGAACTTCGTCCCTCTTCAATAGTCTGTTTCAAGTGACATGCCCACCACTATTTTTTTTTTTTTTACCCTAGAAACTTACCAAAGTTACCCATTTCACCGAAATTTGACCAGAATCTAAATCTGGTCTGGTAAGCCACGAAATTCCTGTAACTTTTTTAAAATGAAAAGACCTTCTTGAAAAAAACCAACTTATTTGACACATGAAAACTAACTTACTGACCGATTTTAAAAACTGGGTGTCATTCGAACGAGAGGCCTCCCCAAAACCAAAAGACACTTAAAACATTACCTCCTGCGATTATTAGAACTCGAGTTATTGCACTTTGGTAATGCATTTCTATGACAAGTATCAGAAAAACACGGAAAAAAAAAGTAAAAAAATTTTAATTGTATTATCCTTTTTGAAGCGTTCGTCTTTCATAGTATGGGCTTAATTGCGACGCATTTCTCTTTTCCGTGCGTTTGATCATTTTTTGTCTTCCTCCACCAATTCCTACCAAACTTCGTTTTTCTTGCACAGAATTCAACGTTGACGAATATGTATGGCGCTTGTCGAAATTCCAATTAGATCAAAGGTTATGCCTAATTGTTTCTCTGAAATTCGTCCCTCTTTCAATAGTCTGTTTCCAGTGACACATGCCCGCCACTATTTTTTTACCTAGAAACTACCAAAGCTACCCATTTCACTCGAAATTTGACCAGGAATCTAAATCTGGTCTCCGTTTCACGAAATTCCTGTAACTGTTTTAAAAATGAAAGACCTTCTTGAAAAACTAACCTATTTGGCATGAAAGTTGATCCTTACCGGACCGATTTTAAAAACCGGCCAATTCTCCCCAAACTTAGTTTTCTTTTTTCTCTCACCAGAATTCGCCAACGCTGATCACGAATATGTATGGCGCTTTTCGAAATTCCAACAGTTCAAAAGTTATGCCCAACGGTTTCTTTTGAAATTCGGGCCCTTCAATAGCTGTTTCAGCATTACGCCTACCTCACTATTTTTTTTATCCTAGAAACTTACCAAAAGACCCATTTCCTCGAAATTGGACCAGGAATCCAAATCTGGTCTCCGTTTCCCGAAATTCCTGTAATTTTTAAAATGAAACGCCTTCTCTGAAAAAAACCGACCTATTTGGCTTGAAAGACAACTTGATGACCGATTTTAAAAAACCGGGTGTCATTCGAACGAGAGGCCGCCCCCAAACCCAAAGATACTACAACATTGGCTCCTGCGATTATTAGAACTCGAGTTATTACACTTTGGTAATGCATTTCTATGACAAGTATCAGAAAACACCGATAAAAAAAAAGTAAAAATTTTAATTGCGGTATTATCCTTTTTGAAGCGTTCGTCTTCTTCTTCATATGGGCTTAATTACGACGCATTTTCTTTCCGTGCGTTTCTGGATCATCATTTTTTTTGTCTTCCTCCACCTCTACCAAACTTCTAGTTTTTTCTTGCACAGAATTCAACGCTGATCACGTATATGTATGGCGCTTGTCGAAATTGGAAATTAGATCATAGGTTATGCCCACTGTTTTGAAATTCGTCCCTCTTCAATATTCTGTTTCAAGTGACATGCCCGCCACTATTTTTTTTACCCTAGAAATCTACCACAAAGTTACTCCATTTCACTCGAAATTTGACCAGGAATCTGGTCTCCGTTTCACCTAGAAATTCCTGTAACTTTTTTAAAAATGAAAGACCTTCTTGAAAAATCAACCTATTTGGCATGAAAGCCAATCCTTACCGACCGATTTTAAAAACCGGCTTCAATTCTCACCAAACTTAGTTTTTCTCTCACAGAATTCAACGCTGATCACGAATATGTATGGCGCTTGTCGAAATTCCAAATAGTTCAAAAGTTATGCCTCAACGGTTTCTTTGAAATTCGGGCCCCTCTTCAATAGCTGTCTGTTTCAGTGACATGCCCACCAATAATTATTTTTACCCTTAGAAAACTTACCAAAAGACCCATTTCACTGAAATTGGACCAGAATCCAAATCTTGTTCTCCGTTTCAATTTGTACTCCTGTAATTTTTTTTAAAATGAAAACACCTTCTTGAAAAATGACCTATTTTGGCTTTCTGAAAGCTGAACCTACCGACCGATTTTTAAAAAACCGGGTGTCATTCGAACGAGAGGCCGCCCCCAAACCCAAAGACACTTAAAACATTACCCTGCGATTATTAGGAACTCTCGAGTTCTGCACTTTGGAAATGCATTTCTATAAAAGTATCAGGAAAACACGTATAAAAAAAAGTAAAAAAATTTTAATTGCGGTATTTTTATCCTTTTTGAAGCGTTCGTCTTTCATATGTGCTTAATTACGACGCATTTCTTTTTCGTGCGTTTGGATCATTTTTGTCTTCCTCCAATTTCTACCAAACTTAGTTTTTTCTTGGTAATTGCACCAACGCTGATCACGCATCATATGGCGCTTGTCGAAATTGGAAATTAGATCAAAGTTTATGCCCAATTGTTTCTTTGAACTTCGTCCCTCTTTCATTGCCCGTTTCAGTGACATGGCCACCACTATTTACCCTGCGAAACTTACCAAAGTTACCCATATTTCACCTTTCGAAATTTGACCAGGAATCTAAATCTGGTTCCGTTTCACGAAATTCCTGTAACTTTTTTAAAATGAAAGACCTTCTTGAAAAAACAACCTATTTGGCATGAAAGCCAACTTACCGACCGATTTTTAAAACTGGCCAATTCTCACCAAACTTAGTTCTTTCTTTCTTGCACAGAATTCAACGCTGATGACGAATATGTATGGCGCTTGTCGAAATTCCAAATAGTTCAAAAGTTATGCCTAACTTTTTTCTTTGAAATTGTGCCCCTCTTCAAAGTCTGCCTTGCGACATGCCCACCACCATTCTTTTACACTGAACTTACCAAAAAGACCCATTTCACTCCAAATTGGGAATCTAACTAAGTTTCCTCCGTTTCACGAAATTCCTGTAACTTTAAAATGAAAAGACCTTCTTTTGAAAACCAACCTATTTGGCATGAAAGTTGGTCTCTACCGACCGATTTTAAAAAACCGGCCAATTCCTCACCAAACTTAGTGTTTCTTGCACAGAATTCAACGCGGATGACGAATATGTATGGCGCTTGTCGAAATTCCAAATAGTTCAAAAGCTATGCCCAACGGTTTTACCATTCGTGCCCTCTTCAAAGTCTGTTTCCTCAGTGACATGTCCACCACTTATTTTATTTTACCCCTAGAAACTTACCAAAGACCCATTTCACCTCGAAATTGGACCACAGGAATCTAATCTGGTCTCCGTTTCACGAAATTCCTGTAACTTTTAAAATAAAAGACCTTCTTGAAAAACCAACCTATTTGGCACGAAAACCAACTTACCGACCGATTTTAAAACCGGGTGTCATTCGAACGAGAGGCCTCCCCAAACCAAAAGACACTTAAAACATTACTCCTGCGATTATTATTAGAACTCGAGTTATTGCACTTTTGGTAATGCATTTCTATGACAAGTATCAGAAAACACCGAAAAAAGTAAAAAAATTTTAATTGCGGTATTATCCTTTTGAAGCGTTCGTCTTCATATATGGGCTTAATTGCGACGCATTTCTTTCCGTGCGTTTGGATCATTTTTTTTTTGTCTTCCTCCAATTCCTACCAAATAGTTTTTCTTGCACAGAATTCAACGTTGATCTACGAATATGTATGGCTTTCTTGTCGAAATTCCACTAGATCAAAGGTTATGCCTAATTGTTTCTCTGAAATTCGTCCCTCTTTCAATAGCGTCTGTTTCAGTGACATGCCCGCCACTATTTTACCCTAGAAACTTACCAAAAGTTACCCATTTCACCTCCTCGAAATTTGACCAGGAATCTAAATCTGGTCTCCGTTTCACGAAATTCCTGTAACTTTTTTAAAAATGAAAGACCCTTCTTAAAACAAACCCATCCTCCAGTGGCATGAAAGCCAACTTTACCAACCGATTTCAAAAACCGCCAATTCTCACCAAACTTAGTTTTTCTCTCACGGAATTCAACGCTGATCACGAATATGTTTGGCGCTTGTCGAAATTCCAACAGTTCAAAAAGTTATGCCCAACGGTTTTCTTTGAAATTCGGGCCCCTCTTCACGTCTGTTTCAGTGACATGCCTACCACTATTTTTAATTCTAGAAACTTACCAAAGACCCATTTCACTGAAATTGGACCAGAATCCAAATCTTGTTCCCGTGTTTCACGAAATTCTGTACTTTTTTTAAAAATGAAACACCTTCTTGAAAACTGACCTATTTGGCTTGAGTTAACCCTTACCGACCGTTTTAAAACCGGGTGTCATTCGAACGAGAGGCCGCCCCCAAAACCCAAAGACACTTAAAAACATTACCCTGCGATTATTAGAACTCGAGTTATTGCACTTTTGGAAATGCATTTCTATAAAAGTATCAGAAAACACCGAAAAAAGTAAAAAATTTTAATTGCGGTATATTATCCTTTTGAAGCGTTCGTCTTCATATGTGCTAATTATGACGCATTTCTTTCGTGCGTTTGGATTCATTTTTGTCTTCCTCCACTTCTACCAAACTTAGTTTTTCTTTTGCACAGAATTCAACGCTGATCACGAATATGTATGGCGCTTGTCGAAATTGGAAATTAGATCAAAGCTTATGCCCAATTGTTTCTTTGAACTTCGTCCCTCTTTCAATAGTCTGTTTCAGTGATGCTCCACCACTATTTTTTTTTTTTTTTTACCCTGTGAAACTTACCAAAGTTACCCATTCTCTACCTCGAAATTTGGACCAGGAATCTAAATCTGCTCTCGTTTCACGAAATTCCTGTAACTTTTTAAAATGAAAGACCTTCTTGAAAAACCAACCTATTTGCAGCATGAAACTAATCCTTACCGACCGATTTTAAAAACCGGCCACCTCACCAAACTTAGTGTTTCTAGCCAGAATTCAACGCTGATGACGAATATGTATGTATGCTTATGTCGAAATCTCCAAATAGTTCAAAAAGTTATGCCCAACGGCTTTGACATTCGTGCCCTCTTTCAAAGTCTGTTTCAGTGACATGTCCACCACTATTTTATTTTACCCTAGAAACTTACCAAAAGACCCCTTCTTTCACTGAAATTGACCAGGCATCTAAATCTGGTCTCCAGTTTCACGAAATTCCTGTAAATTTCTTAAAATGAAAAAGACCTTCTTGAAAAAACTAACCTATTTGGCACGAAAACCAACTTACCGACCGATTTTAAAAGACCGGGTGTCATTCGAACGAGAGGCTCCCCCAAACCAAAGACACTACAAAACATTACCCCTGCGATTATTAGAACTCGAGTTATTGCACTTTGGTAATGCATTTCTATGACAAGTATCAGAAAAAACACCGAAAAAAAGTAAAAAAATTTTAATTGCGGTATTATCCTTGAAGCGTTCGTCTTTCATATATAGGCTTAATTGCACGCATTTCTTTCCGTGCGTTTGATCATTTTTTGTCTTCCTCCAATTCCTACTAAAATTTAGTTTTTGGCATTGCAATTCAACGCTGATCACGTATATGTATGGCGCTTGTCGAAATTGGAAATTAGATCATAGGTTATGCCCAATTGTTTCTTTGAAATTGTCCCCTTTCACATTCGTTTCATACTATTTTTTTTACCCCAGAAACTTACCAAAGTTACCCATTTCACTCGAAATTTGACCAGGAATCTAAATCTGGTCTCCGCTTCACGAAATTCTCCTAACTTTTTAAAAATGAAAGACCTTCTTGAAAACTAACCCATTTAAGTACATGAAAGTTAACTTACCGACCGATTTAAAAACCGGCCAATTCTCACCAAACTTAGTTTTTCTCTCACGGAATTCAACGCTGATCACGAATATGTTTATGCTTGTCGAAAATTCCAAATAGTTCAAAAGTTATGCCCAACGGTTTCTTTTGAAATTCGGGCCCTCTTCAATAGTCTGTTTTGTGACATGCCCACCACTATTTTACCCTAGAAACTTACCAAAAAGATCCATTTCACTCGAAATTGGACCAGGAATCCAACACCTTTGTCTCCGTTTCACGAAATTCCTGTAATTTTTTAAAATGAAACACCTTCTTGAAAAAACTGACCCATTTGGCTTGAAAGCCAACTTACCGACCGATTTTAAAAAACCGGGTGTCATTCGAACGAGAGGCCGCCCCCAAACCCAAAGACACTTAAAACATTACCCTGCGATTTATTAGAACTCGAGTTATTGCACTTTGGAAATGCATTTCTATAAAGTATCAGAAACACCGAAAAAAAAGTAAAAAATTTTAATTGCGGTATTATCCTTTTGGAAGCGTTCGTTCTTTCATATGTGCTTAATTACGACGCATTTCTCTTTTTCGTGCGTTTGGATCATTTTTGTCTTCCAATTTTACTTCTCAAATCCTAGTTTTTTTCTTGCACAGAATTCAACGCTGATCACGAATATGTATGGCGCTTGTCGAAATTCGAAATAGTTCAAAAGTTATGCCCAACGGTTTCTTTGACATTCGTGCCCTCTTTCAAAAGTCTGTTTCAGTGACATGCCCACCACTATTTTTTTTTCCCTAGAAACTTACCAAAAAAACCCATTTCACTCGAAATTGGACCAGGAATCTAAATCTGGTCTCCGTTTCACGAAATTCCTGTAACTTTTAAAAATGAAAGACCTTCTTGAAAAAACCAACCTATTTGGCATGAAAACCAACTTACCGACCGATTTTAAAAAACCGGGTGTCATTCGAACGAGAGGCCGCCCCCAAACCCAAAGACACTTAAAACATTACCCTGCGATTATTAGAACTCGAGTTATTGCACTTTGGTAATGCATTTCTATGACAAGTATCAGAAAAACACCGAAAAAAAAAAGTAAAAAAATTTTAATTGCGGTATTATCCTTTTTGAAGCGTTCGTCTTTCATATGTGCTTAATTACGACGCATTTCTCTTTTTCGTGCGTTTGGATTATTTTTTTGTCTTCCTCCAATTTCTACCAAACTTAGTTTTTCTTGCACAGAATTCAACGCTGATCACGAATATGTATGGCGCTTGTCGAAATTGGAAATTAGATCAAAGTTTATGCCCAATTGTTTCTTTGAACTTCGTCCCCTCTTTCAATAGTCTGTTTCAGTGGCATGCCCACCACTATTTTTTTTTTACCCTAGAAACTTACCAAAGTTACCCATTTCACTCGAAATTTGACCAGGAATCTAAATCTGGTCTCCGTTTCCGAAATTCCTGTAACTGTTTTTTAAAAATGAAGACCTTCTTGAAAAAACAACCTATTTGGCATGAAAGCCAACTTACCGACCGATTTTAAAACACCGGCCAATTCTCACCAAACTTAGTGTTTCTTGCACAGAATTCAACGCTGATGACGAATATGTATGGCGCTTGTCGAAATTCCAAATAGTTCAAAAGTTATGCCCAACGGTTTCTTTGACATTCGTGCCCTCTTTCAAAAGTCTGTTTCAGTGACATGCCCACCACTATTTTTTACCCTAGAAACTTACCAAAAGACCATTTCACTCGAAATTGTACCAGGAATCTAAATCTGGTCTCCGTTTCCCGAAATTCCTGTAATTTTTTTAAAAATGAAACGCCTTCTTGAAAAAACCGACCTATTTGGCTTGAAAGACAACTTGCCGACCGATTTTAAAAAACCGGGTGTCATTCGAACGAGAGGCCGCCCCCAAACCCAAAGACACTTACAACATTACCCTGCGATTATTAGAACTCGAGTTATTGCACTTTGGTAATGCATTTCTATGACAAGTATCAGAAAAACACCGATAAAAAAAGTAAAAAAATTTTAATTGCGGTTTTATCCTTTTTGAAGCGTTCGTCTTTCATATGGGCTTAATTACCTCGCATTTCTCTTTTCCGTGCGTTTGGATCATTTTTTTGTCTTCCTCCAATTCCTACCAAACTTAGTTTTTCTTGCACAGAATTCAACGCTGATCACGTATATGTATGGCGCTTGTCGAAGTGGAATAGATCATAGGTTATGCCCAATTGTTTCTTTGAAATTCGTCCTCTTTCAATAGTCTGTTTCAGTGACATGCCCGCCACTTTTTTTTTTTTACCTAGAAACTTACCAAAGTTTACCATTTCACTCGAAATTTGACCAGGAATCTAAATCTGGTCTCCGTTTCCGAAATTCCTGTAACTTTTTTTTAAAAATGAAAGACCTTCTTGAAAAACCAACCTATTGGCATGAAAGCCAACTTACCGACCGATTTTAAAAAACCGGCCAATTCTCACCAAACTTAGTTTTTCTCTCACGGAATTCAACGCTGATCACGAATATGTATGGCGCTTGTCGAAATTCCAAATAGTTCAAAAGTTATGCCCAACTTTTTCTTTGAAATTCGTGCCCTCTTTCAAAAGTCTGTTTCAGTAACATGCCCACCACTATTCTTTTTACACTAGAAACTTACCAAAAAGACCCATTTCACTCGAAATTGGACCAGGAATCTAAATCTGGTCTCCGTTTCACGAAATTCCTGTAACTTTTTTTAAAAATGAAAGACCTTCTTGAAAAAACCAACCTATTTGGCATGAAAGCCAACTTACCGACCGATTTTAAAAAACCGGCCAATTCTCACCAAACTTAGTTTTTCTTGCACAGAATTCAACGCTGATCACGAATATGTATGGCGCTTGTCGAAATTCCAAATAGTTCAAAAGTTATGCCCAACTGTTTCTTTGAAATTCGTGCCCTCTTTCAATAGTCTGTTTCAGTGACATGCCCACCACTATTTTTTTACCCTAGAAACTTACCAAAAGACCCATTTCACTCGAAATTGGACCAGGAATCTAAATCTGGTCTCCGTTTCACGAAATTCTGTAACTTTTTAAAATGAAAGACCTTCTTGAAAAACCAACCTATTTGGCATGAAAGCCAACTTACCGACCGATTTTAAAAAACCGGGTGTCATTCGAACGAGAGGCCGCCCCCAAACCCAAAGACACTTAAAACATTACATTGCGATTATTAGAACTCGAGTTATTGCACTTTGGTAATGCATTTCTATGACAAGTATCAGAAAAACACCGAAAAAAAAAGTTAAAAAATTTTAATTGCGGTATTATCCTTTCTGAAGCGTTCGTCTTTCATATGGGCTTAATTACGACGCATTTCTCCTTTTCGTGCGTTTGGATCATTTTTTTGTCTTCCTCCAATTTCTACCAAACTTAGTTTTTCTTGCACAGAATTCAACGCTGATCACGAATATGTATGGCGCTTGTCGAAATTGGAAATTAGATCAAAGTTTATGCCCAATTCTTTCTTTGAACTTCGTCCCTCCTTTCAATAGTCTGTTTCAGTGGCATGCCCACCACTATTTTTTTACCCTAGAAACTTACCAAAGTTACCCATTTCACTCGAAATTTGACCAGGAATCTAAATCTGGTCTCCGTTTCACGAAATTCCTGTAACTGTTTTTAAAAATGAAAGACCTTCTTGAAAAAACAACCTATTTGGCATGAAAGCCAACTTACCGACCGATTTTTAAAAACCGGCCAATTCTCACCAAACTTAGTTTTTCTTGCACAGAATTCAACGCTGATGACGAATATGTATGGCGCTTGTCGAAATTCCAAATAGTTCAAAAGTTATGCCCAACGGTTTCTTTGACATTCGTGTCCTCTTTCAAAAGTCTGTTTTAGTGACATGCCCACCACTATTTTTACCCTAGAAACTTACCAAAAAGACCCATTTCACTCGAAATTGTACCAGGAATCTAAATCTGGTCTCCGTTTCCCGAAATTCCTGTAATTTTTTTAAAAATGAAACGCCTTCTTGAAAAAACCGACCTATTTGGCTTGAAAGACAACTTGCCGACCGATTTTAAAAAACCGGGTGTCATTCGAACGAGGCCGCCCCCAAACCCAAAGACACTTACAACATTACCTGCGATTACTAGAACCCGAGTTATTGCACTTTGGTAATGCATTTCTATGACAAGTATCAGAAAACACCGATAAAAAGTAAAAAAATTTTAATTGCGGTTTTATCCTTTTTGAAGCGTTCGTCTTTCATATGGGCTTAATTACCTCGCATTTCTCTTTTCCGTGCGTTTGGATCATTTTTTTGTCTTCCTCCAATTCCTACCAAACTTAGTTTTTCTTGCACAGAATTCAACGCTGATCACGTATATGTATGGCGCTTGTCGAAATTGGAAATTAGATCATAGGTTATGCCCAATTGTTTCTTTGAAATTCGTCCCCTCTTTCAATAGTCTGTTTCAGTGACATGCCCGCCACTTTTTTTTTACCCTAGAAACTTACCAAAGTTACCCATTTCACTCGAAATTTGACCAGGAATCTAAATCTGGTCTCCGTTTCACGAAATTCCTGTAACTTTTTTTTAAAAATGAAAGACCTTCTTGAAAAAACCAACCTATTTGGCATGAAAGCCAACTTACCGACCGATTTTAAAAACCGGCCAATTCTCACCAAACTTAGTTTTTCTCTCACGGAATTCAACGCTGATCACGAATATGTATGGCGCTTGTCGAAATTCCAAATAGTTCAAAAGTTATGCCCAACGGTTTCTTTGACATTCGTGCCCTCTTTCAAAAGTCTGTTTCAGTGACATGCCCACCACTATTTTTTTTTTACCCTAGAAACTTACCAAAAAAACCCATTTCACTCGAAATTGTACCAGGAATCTAAATCTTGTCTCCGTTTCACGAAATTTCTGTAATTTTTAAAAATGAAACACCTTCTTGAAAAAACCGACCTATTTGGCTTGAAAGCCAACTTACCGACCGATTTTAAAACCGGGTGTCATTCGAACGGAGGCCGCCCCCAAACCCAAAGACACTTAAAACATTACCCTGCGATTATTAGAACTCGAGTTATTGCACTTTTTGGGAATGCATTTCTATAAAAGTATCAGAAAACACCGAAAAAAGTAAAAAATTTTAATTGCGGTATTATCCTTTTTGAAGCGTTCGTCTTTCTATATGTGTAATTACGACGCATTTCTCTTTTTCGTGCGTTTGGGTTATTTTTTGGGCTTCCTCTAATTTCTACCAAACTTAGTTTTTTTTGCACAGAATTCAACGCTGATCACGAATATGTATTTGGGGCTTGTCGAAGTGGAAATTAGATCAAAGTTATGCCCAATTGTTTCTTTTTAACTTCGTCACCTCTTTCAATAGTCTGTTTCGTGACATGCCCACCACTATTTTTTTTTTACCCCAGAAACTTACCAAAGTTACCCATTTTACTCGAAATTTGACCAGAAATCTAAATCTGGTCTCCGTTTCCTGAAAATTCCTGTAACTTTTTTTTTAAAAAGAAAAGACCTTCTTAAAAAACAACCTATTTGGCATGAAAGCCAACTTACCGACCGATTTTTAAAAACCGGCCAATTCTCACCAAACTTAGTTTTTTTTTGCACAGAATTCAACGCTGGATGACGAATATGTATGGCGCTTGTCGAAATTAAAAAAGTTCAAAAGTTATGCCCAACGGTTTCTTTGAAATTCGGGCCGTCTTTCAATAGTCTGTTTTCAGTGACATGCCCACCACTATTTTTTTACCCCAGAAACTTACCAAAAGACCCATTTCACTCGAATTTGGGCCAGGAATCTAAATCTGGTCTCCGTTTCACGAAATTCCTGTAACTTTTTTAAAAAAGAAAGATCTTCTTGAAAAACCAACCTATTTGGCATGAAAACCAACTTACCGACCGATTTTAAAACCGGGTGTCATTCGAAGAGGCCGCCCACAAAAACCCCAAAAAACCTTAAAACATTACCCTGCGATTATTAGAACTCGAGTTATTGCACTTTGGTAATGCATTTCTATGACAAGTATCAGAAAAACACCGAAAAAGTAAAAATTTTTAATTGCGGTATTATCCTTTTGAAGCGTTCGTCTTTCATATGGGCTTAATTACGACGCATTTCTCTTTTTTTGTGCGTTTGGATCATTTTTTGTCTTCCTCCCAAATTTTTACCAAACAGTTTTTTTTGCACAGAAAATTTAACGCTGATCACGAATATGTATGGCGCTTGTCGAAGTGGAAATTAGATCAAAGTTTATGCCCAATTCTTTCTTTGAACTTCGTCCCTCTTTCAATAGTCTGTTTCAGTGGCATGCCCACCACTATTTTTTTACCCTAGAAACTTACCAAAGTTACCCATTTCACTCGAAATTTGACCAGGAATCTAAATCTGGTCTCCGTTTCACGAAAATTCCTGTAACTTTTTTAAAATGAAAGACCTTCTTGAAAAAGCAACCTTTTTTGGCATGAAAGCCAACCCGACCGATTTTAAAAAACCCGGGCCAATTCTCACCAAACTAGTTTTTCTTGCACAGAATTCAACGCTGATGATGAATATGTATGGCGCTTGTCAAAATTCCCAAAAAGTTCAAAAGTTATGCCAACTTTTTCTTTGAAATTCGTGCCCTCTTTCAAAAGTCTGTTTCATTGACATGCCCACGACTATTCTTTTTACACTAGAAACTTACCAAACAGACCCATTTCACTCGAAATTGGACCAGGAATCTAAATCTGGTCTCTGTTTCACGAAATTCCTGTAACTTTTTAAAAATGAAAGACCTTCTTGAAAACAACCTATTTGGCATGAAAGCCAACTTACCGAACGATTTTAAAAACCGGCCAATTCTCCCCCAAACTTAGTGTTTCTTGCACAGAATTCAACGCTGATGACGGGAAAATGTATGGCGCTTGTCGAAATTAAAATAGTTCAAAAGTTATGCCCAACGGTTTCTTTGACATTCGTGCCCTCTTTCAAAGTCTGTTTCAGTGACATTCCACCACCATATTAATTTACCTAGAAACTTACCAAAAGACCCATTTCCTCGAATTTGGGCCAGGAATCTAAATCTGGTCTCCGTTTCACGAAATTCCTGTAAATTTTTTTAAAAAAGAAAAACCTTCTTGAAAAAACCAAAAACCCATTTGGCATGAAAGCCAACTTACCGACCGATTTTAAAAAAACAGGCCAATTCTCACCAACCTTAAATGTTTTTTTGCACAGAATTCAACGCGTGATGACGAATATGTATGGCGCTTGTCGAAATTCCAAATAGTTCAAAAGAAGAACGGTTTCTTTGACATTCGTGCCCTCTTTTTAAAAATCTGTTTCAGTGACATTACCACTATTTTATTTTACCCTAGAAACTTACCCAAAAAACCCCTTTCACTCGAAATTGGACCAGGAATCTAAATCTGGTCTCCTTTCACGAAATTCCTGTAACTTTTTTTTAAAAATAAAAAGACCTTCTTGAAAAAACCCAAACCCTTTTTAAAAAAAACCAACTTACCGACCGATTTTAAAAAAACCCGGGGGTCATTCGAAAGAAGCCGCCCCCAAACCAAAAAACACTTAAAACATTCCCCTGCGATTATTAGAACTCCAGTTATTGCACTTTGGTAATGCATTTCTATGACAAGTATCAGAAAAACACCGAAAAAAAGTAAAAAAAAATTTTAAATTTCGGTTTATCCTTTTTGAAGCGTTCGTCTTTCATAAAAGGGGTTAATTTCGACGCATTTTTTCTTTTCCGTGCGTTTTTGGGTCATTTTTTTTCTTCCTCCCAAATTTCCCACCCAAAATTAGTTTTTTTTACAGAATTCAACGTTGATCACGAATAAGGGATGACGCTTTTTCGAAATTTGGGAAAATTTGATCCCAAAAGGGTTTTGCCCAATTGTTTTTTTTGAAATTCGTCCCCCCTTTTTAATAGTCTGTTTTTTTAGTGACATTTCCACCATTTTTTTTTTTACCCCAGAAACTTACCAAAGTTACCCATTTCACTCGAAATTTGACCAGGAATCTAAATCTGGTTTTCCGTTTCAAAATTCCTGTTTAAATTTTTTAAAAAGAAAGACCTTCTTGAAAAAACCAACCCTTTTTGGGATGAAAACCTCCTTCCCACCGATTTTTAAAACACCGGGCCAATTTTCACCAAACTTAGGTTTTCTTGCACAGAATTCAACGCTGATGACGAATATGTATGGCGCGTGTTGGGAAAATTTTAAATAGTTCAAAAAATTATCCCCCAAAGGTTTCTTTGAAATTCGTGCCCTCTTTCAAAAATCTGTTTCAGTGACTACCCCCCCACTATTTTTTTTTTTTCCCTAGAAAAATTTCCAAAAGACCCATTTCACTTGAAATTTGGGCCAGGAATCAAATCTGGTCTCTGTTTCACAAAATTTCCCGTAATTTTTAAAAAAAGAAACACCTTCTTGAAAAAATCGACCTATTTGGCGAAAGCCAACTTACCGACCGATTTTTAAAAAAAACCCGGGGGTCATTCGAACGAAAAGGGCCCCCCAAACACAAAAACACTTAAAACATTACCCCGCGATTATTAAAATTCGGGGGCTTTTGCACTTTGGTAATGCATTTCTATGACAAATTTTCAGAAAAACACCGAAAAAAATAAAAAAAAATTTTTTTACGGTATTATCCTTTTGGGAAACGTTCGTCTTTCATATGGGCTTAATTTCGACGCATTTTTTCTTTTCCGTGCGTTTGGCGTTTGGATCATTTTTTTTTCTTCCTCCCAAATTTCCCACCAAACTTAGTTTTCTTGCACAGAATTCAACGCTGATCCGAATATTATGACGCTTGTCAAAATTCTAATTGTTCAAAAAGGGTTTTCAATTTTTTCTTTGAAAATTTGTCCCTTTTCAATAGTCTGTTTCGGGGCATCCCACCATATTTTTTTTTTTACCGTAGAAACTTACCAAAGTTACCCATTTCACTCGTTTTACCAGGAATCTAAATCTGGTCTCCGTTTCCGAAATTCCTGTAACATTTTTTTAAAAAAAGAAAGACCTTCTTGAAAAAACCAACCTATTTGGCATGAAAGCCAACTAACGGACCATTTTTAAAAACCGGCCTATTCTCCCAAACAGTTTTTCTCTCACAGAATTCAACCCGATCACGAATATTTTTGCGCTTGTCGAAATTCCAAATATTTCAAAGTTATGCCCAACGGTTTCTTTGAAATTCGTGCCCTCTTTTAAGAAGTCTGTTTCGTGCTCCCCCCCTATTTTTTTTTTTTCCAGAAACTTACCAAAAGCCCATTTCACTCGAAATTTGGGCCAGGAATCTCTTTTCTGTTTCACGAAATTCCTGTAATTTTTTTAAAAAAGAAACACCTTCTTGAAAAAACCGACCTATTTGGCGAAAGCCAACTTACCGACCGATTTTAAAAACCGGGTGTCATTCGAACGAAGGCCGCCCCAAAAAAAACCAAAACATTACCCTGCGATTATTAGAATTCGAGCTTTTGCACTTTGGTAATGCATTTCTATGACAAGTATCAGAAAAACACCGAAAAAAATAAAAAAAATTTTTAAATTTCGGTATTTCCTTTTGAAGCTTTCGTCTTTCATATGGGCTTTAAATTTCGACGCATTTCTCTTTTTCCCTTTCGTTTGGATCATTTTTGTCTTCCTCAATTCCTCCCAAAATTAGTTTTTTTTGCACAGAATTCAACGCTGATAACGAATATGTATGGCGCTTGTCGAAATTCTAATTAGTTCAAGGTTATCCCAATTGTTTCTTTGAAATTCGTCCCCTCTTTCAATATCTGTTTCGGAAACCCACCACTATTTTTTTTTTCCCTAGAAACTTACCAAAATTACCCATTTCACTCGAAATTTGTTCAGGAATCTAAATAGGGCTCCGTTTTACGCTTCCTGTAACTTTTTTAAAATGAAAGACCTTCTTGAAAAAAACCCAAACCCATTTGGCATGATGCCAACACCGATCGATTTTAAAAAAACCCCAATTCTCCCAAAAATTAGTTTTTTTCTTACAGAATTCAACGCTGATGACGAATATTTTTGGGGCTTGTCGGGGAAATTAAATAGTTCAAAAGTTATGCCCAAGGTTTCTTTGAAATTCGTGCCCTCTTTCAATAGTCTGTTTTTTTGTGACATGCCCACCACTATTTTTTTTCCCCAGAAACTTACCAAAAGACCCATTTCACTCGAAATTTGGGCCAGGGAAACAAATCTGGTCTCTGTTTCACGAAAAATTTCCCGTAATTTTTTAAAAAAGAAACACCTTTTTGAAAAAAACCGACCTATTTGGCTTGAAAGCCAACTTACCGACCGATTTTAAGGTGTCACTTCCCCGAAAATCAAATTTAAAAAAATCGATTTTTAAATTTTTTGATTGAAAAAAAAAAAATACCATTCTTTTTTCTTTCAATGCAATTTTAAAATTTTTTTTCCTCTAGCTGAATTGGGTATTTTTAATTTTTTTTAAAAGGGTTGTTTACATTTTAAAACCCTTTAAAAACATCTGACTGCCACGCCCTTTCATATCAAAAAAAAAAAGACACATGCTACTTTTCGGCCTTTTCAAATATTTTTAAATTAATAAAAAAATTTTTTTTGGGGACCCAGCAGCTTATTCAGGAAAAAATTGAAGTGAAAAATTTGTAGTTTTATTTACTTTTGGTAACCGCACTTGCTATTTTTTATCTCATTAAATACAACAATTTCTGCTATCTTTTGAAATAGTGTTTTCTATAAAAAACAATAACGGTAAAATGTTTAAAAACTTTTTTAAAACGGGTTTAAATAATAAAACGTTTAAAAAATGAAATTTTGGGAAAAAATATATACAAAAAAAAACCGATGAATTAAACGTTGCATAACAGTCAGACGATTTCAAAAAAAAATAATTCAGCTTTAAAAAAAAAATTAGGAAAAAGTTTAAAAAAGGGTATGTTTTTTTTTTGATTCTTTTTGAATGTTTCTATGAAATGACGACATTGTACTTTTTTCTTGTGTTTTTGAAACAACATTAATAACATAAATAAATGAAAAAATCCAATTATTAAATAAATTTAGGCTACAAAATTGTTAATATGTTGTGATTTTTTGGGGTTTATTCAAACATTTCTTAATACCAGGTTTACTAAAACAGTAGTTAATAAAAAAAGATAAAAAAATTATATGGAAGTGAACAATAAAATTTTCATATTGGTATGAGGTCTTTTAAAAAAAAAAGTTTCAAAAATTTTTTTTCGGGTCTTGGGGAATTTGTCACTTACACAAAAGGGGTTTTTTACGATTCCATGCATACATTTAAAAACCCGCGACAGAAAAGTAACTAAATTTTTTTGGGGCATTAGCTGCTGCCGAAACAATATCATTTAATAATGGATGCCAAAATGTCCCTGTGGCTATCGATGGTACCTGGCAAAAAAGGAGCCATATTTTATAAAAAAGGGTTTTTGTTACCGACATTTGGGTTTTTGGACCCTGGGAAAAGTTGTTGATCCCTGAAATATTGTCGCGGAAATGTTTAATGTAATTTTAACAGCAATGTACATATCTTTGAGTGTTCGGCAAGTTACATTGTTAAATATTGGGGGAATAAAGGGAAAAAAGGGTGTACTTCTTCTTTTTTTGTTTTTCCCAATCCTCACCAGCCCTTACACAATTTCCCGATATAAAAATTTTGGACCCCTATGGGGACCCCTAAAGCATACAAAACAGTTTTGGGAATTAAACCTCAGAGATATGTCAATATTGAAAAATTAGAATTGTTGGTCATGTGTGTGTGTTGGAGAAAATGATGGGGACATGACTTAAAGCGTTAAAATCAAAATTAAAAGAAAAAAAAGCTTGAGGAAAAAAAAATCTCTAGAATGCCATAATGGCGACAGATGCGAAATAGACAAATTAAAAAAACTATGTTTTTTGGGTATTCAAAACAACTCATTAAAAATTTTTTAGCCATAAGGCAAGCTATTTGAGCTATATATTTTTGATAAAATGTTCACAGATTTGAATCTACGACACGGTTTATGCCCCCTGGGAAGTGACTTGTGGTTTTAGATATAATATGTCCCTACTGAAAGGTTACACATATAAACATAAAACGACTTACCTATTGCAATTAGCAATAGCATAAAAAAATATTTAGGGTCTCTAATCTTGAACTTTTGTTCCCAGATGCTTTTTTGATAAACCTCAAAATATTAGTGAATGCGGGAAAAAGTATTTGGTGTATAATTCCAAAAAATGTATTTGTGCAATTGGGTACTTCAAAAACTATAGTACATGAAGCTATATTTTTATATAATCAAAGGGTTCAGTACCAAATTAAAAAATTTTTAGATGTATTAAACATTCAACCCCTAAAATTTTACAAATGTCGAGCATTGCCCAAAAAGTAGGGTTATGCGTGTATTTGGAAAGCAGAACAGGCAGTTTTAAAAGAACCAAAAAAGCTAGAATTAAAAACAAACAATTAAAAAAGTAGACAAAAAAGATGATCTTTCAGATAACACCCAAAAAGTTAAAAGTTCCCCCTAAAGCAAATTAATAGTAAGTTTTACTTTAAATCTCTTTTTTTCAAAAATGTAAATTTCAACACAAAAAGGGAAAATTTTTGAAAAAAACTACTTATTTTTTAGCCTTGAAACTTTGCACTTGTTAACACTGTACAAATAAATATTTTTTAAAGAAATTTTGTCAAAAAATTATTCAAAAAATATTGATGGATTAAAAAAATTTTCCCAAAATTTTCACTGTTTAAAATTTTTTTCTGTTCCCCCACATATGAATTTTTTAAAAAAAAATAATCAAAATTTTTTAAAAATGCTCCCCCTTAAAAATTTAAAAAAAACAATACAAAAAATGCCAAAAAAAAATTCAGACTGTACACCATGCCAATTTTTAAAAAAAGTTCCTTAAAAAATTTGGGCATTTTAACATTACGGAGATAAGGGAAAATGCTGCGTGAAGTGGCCCCTTTAAACACACGAAACTGATGGGACTGAAATAATTTTTTTTGTATTAAAAAGGGTATTTCAAAAAAAAATACATGTTTTATATATATATATATATATATATATATATATATATATATATATATATATATATATATATATATATTTAACAAAATTAAGTTTATTAGAGTACATTCAATTTACAAAAGATATGTGTTTTTTCAAACATTTAATAAGAAATCCCGCGAAACAAAAGCAATGTCTAATAGAAATTTTTCCAGTTTTTGAAAAACACTGGAATGTCCCTCCCCCTTTTTTAAAGCGTCCCAAATAACTGCGCATACTTTTTTATGATGTTTTCCCCATTTCAGGTATTTGGGAAAAAGGGGGGAGCTACAATTTTTATCTCATTTTTTTTGTCGGAATCTGCATCAATGCTCTCTTTTTTAAAAAACTCCAAAAATTCTTTGTCTAAAAAATTGGGGCACAAAACATTATCATAATGTTCTGTAACAAATTCTTAATGATGAACTTGCTTATTTTCCCCTGACTGTTTTTTTCACAGAAGGAAATCTTTTCATGTTAAGCGGGGTTTTCCCCTTCATGTTAAGAGCAAAAAATACATGGAAAAAACACAGTAATTTTTGCGGCTTTTTGATATTTTTTTGTTAACTGATATTTCATCTTAAGGTTTCGCGTTAAACATATCTCACTTTCTTAATCAGCATCTAAATACTCATCATGTTGGGAATCTGATTTTTAACCCTCTAGCTGGGTTTAATTTTTTGCCGCTCTCAGAAACATACGTCTGACAGACGGGTACGCAAATGTTTTTTAATTTTATTCCCCTTTAAAGGGCTGGTTTTAAAAGTCCTTTATCGCTCATTGGGAAAACAGTGGGAAATTTTTTAAAGTTTAAAATCTTTTTTGCGACACACTGTATTAATATATTTTTATCACAAAATTGGGGCCAGTGTTTTTTTAAAAAATGATTAAAAATTTTTTATATTCATGTAAAAAAAAAAAAAAATACCAAAACGAAAAAAAATTTTGGGAATATCCCTATGATAAGATGGTGATAGATAAGGAAAAAAACCCCATATCTTTAGTTGAAAAAAAACGCCAAGTACCACCCGTGATCCCTCTCCCGAGTGGAGTCCAAAATGAAGATGTCAAGGCAGCTCACCCCAAAAATCACTACACATCGGGTGTGATGTACAGGAGTTCAGGATCTACAGGCTACAAAGCAAATCATCCCGTCTGAAAGATGGATGTTCCTGTCAGAGGGTTAAATATATAGAGGCTCAAAATTATCCTGTTGGCGTGGTGTGGTGGTATGGAAAGCGTGATACAAACTCCGATTCTTCAACCTAGTTACTTGAATGTGGTTCACAACTAAGACATCCGTCTCCAATATTCCTCATATTTCATATTTAAAATTAATAAACAATCATTTAATCTCGATGGTGTTTGTCGAAAAGATCATATTTTGACTAACGCGCGCGTTTATGAAATTTCTCTCTCTATTCATTTTCTCTCAATAGGTATTTAAAATATATTTATATACGATGTTTTTGCGCGAATATATCTCTCTTTCTTTTCGACTTCCAAAGATTGTAATCATAAGTGATCTTTTTTCCACAATATTCGTCAAAAAATCTCTATTTAACTATACTTAAGATTGTAAAACAAACAGGGTTTTTTTTTTTGTTTGTTTCAATGCGAGAGTTGTGTAGTTTTATGGGAATCTACCGCGACATCTCACTTATTTAAAATATTGACTCACGTGCGCTTGTACTTCTTTTAGAAAATACATTTTTATAGATGTTTAATAATTTTAATGTAAACAACGTTTTTCACATACACTAATAGAAAAATGCAACAAGTTATTTTTAGTAAACCCTAACTTTCTTTTCGAATTATGAGCATTATTTATTCAGCTTTATTGGAGGAGATAAACATCAGCTTTTGTAATACATAATTTGAAAAATTAATAATTGCCCTTTTTTTAAATTGACTGGGGAGAACAAAAATGATTACAACCAACAATTTTTTATTTTAAGCGCTTAATATATACCACATAACGTAAATGTCAATGTATTCATGATTATATCTTTTTGAAAAAAAAAAAAACTCGAATGAAAAATTAAGAATTTAAAAATAAAAAGTTCTTTAGTTTTAAATTTATTTTTTAAAAAAAGTAGATGAATTTTTATTCTTTTACAACATGAGTATCCAGGTTCCGAAAATTTAAACCTTCCACGTATGTTGTTTTTCCCAGCGGTAAAGCTCTCCTCATGAAAAGGCTGGTTTTAAAAAGTTCGCTTCCAGTGTGAACTTGAAAAATAAGATTAAGACAACCATAGAAGATGTGACCAGGGTTACTAGCCTGACGAAATATATGATGATATTGTCAAGGAACCACCAAGAAGGCCTTAAAACTGATCCTTCTAGAAACTTCCATGAGGCTATATAAGGGACCTTTGAAACAAAAGTCGAGTCAGCTCAGAAGAGAGTGGGATCGAGACCAGAATATGGTTATGTGTTAACTACGATCTGTCTGAGTTCCTGCTAGATCAGTGATTCTTATCCTTTTTTTTTTTTTCTTTGTTGCGGTACATTTTTAACAATTTCAAAATTTTACTGTGCTTTTGAACAATAAAATAAGTTTAAAAGAATTTTACTTATCTGTAAAACACTATGTAAAATAGTTTGTGATAATAATTTTCAATTTTAAATAATATAATAAAAAATGTGCGACAAAGACAAAAAACCGTTTATTGAGTAATTTAATTACGAATTAATTATAAGAATAAATTTAATGCAATATTTGAGCTTAATGATTTTTCATGATTTGGCTTATATTTGATTGTAAAATGATAATACCACTCTCATTTCGTCATTTATATTTAAAAGTCTTGATTTTTTTTCCTTCTTTTTTATATTTATTAATGCTGAAAATCTGAATTCTTGCAAATCAGATGTAGAAAATTGTAACAATATTTTTAATTTTTTTTGGCTGTTATGAGATAATCACCCTCTAATTACTTTAATTCAAAATGAATTAAAATACTCATCCAAATGTTTTGAAATTAAATCTCGACTATCACAGAGCGAAATTTGATCTTCCTCTTCATTCGAAGTTAATTCATATACAGATGTATCAGTAATCACCAGTGGATTCCGAACCCAATTCAATTTTTTATATCCATCCATTCAAGAAAAATCAAGCTAAACATATCATCCGGAATTTATTATTTTTTTCCTCAGAGTATAATTTATAATTTAAAAAAAAATTTGATGGCGCACAAAAGTTCTCTGGCACAGTCGTTGCAAATTATTGTGCTGGAGAGCTGTTTCTGGAATGTTGTAAGCTAATTTATAACGACTGCATTTTGGAACTATTGTAAATAATCTGTTATAATATATTGCTTTTAGTCTATACATAGTTTTGACTTAGTGTAATTATCTGTTCGTCCTTATTCATCAATAAATCATTTTTTATTCACATAATTGGAGTCGTTGGCTGATTTTGCCTCAATATTTCATATTACTTATAAAATATCTACTTTTGTTTCCTCAAACGATTTTTAGTTAAAGGTAAAAAATGTATTCAGTTAAAAGTGTTTGAAAAATATATTTAGTCTTTGCTTATAGAGTATTAATTTTTCCGTTTTTCCATTCCAAAATATTATTTCCTGTTTTTTATTTCATAAGAATATAGCAATATTTACTTAGCTTAATGGCTTTAGCATTTTCTTTAGAATTTTCAGCTCTTCTCTTGTATTAAAAGCATTGTTTTTTGTTTAAAATCTCCTTTTGAACCCATTTAATAGAGTTTTCAATTTAGCTAATATTGCGTACCACGCAAATATTTCATTATCCTTTAATATTAAACTATTGTAGCTTCATCTCATTTTTTTTTGAAATATAAAAAAGAACTTTATATAACTCATTAATAACCTATTTGTGTCTGATGAAAAATTCTTAGTTTTCCAAATTTTAAAACTCTTAAATATAAAGAAATTTGAAAGTTACATTTGAAAATAGTTACTAAAAATATATTGCAGAATAACTGGATGGCATAAAAGTTAGCATAAAAAACTCAATACATGTAGGAAACAATATAAAACAAATAATTTATTCATTGAACACAAAACATTTAAAACAACAAAAGACAAAAACTTTACAGTTTATCAAAATCCCTTTTTCTGTAGAGACTTCAATGAATAAATACACGGGTCTGAAAGTTGAAAACTGGAAATAATTTTTAATTTTTTTTCTTGTAAATTTTAATTTTCTGAAAGTGGAAAAGTCAGACTACAAACTTCCATCAGGGCAAATTGTTTTTGTGACAATTGAAATTTTTAGTTTGTTTATATATATATATATATATATATATATATATAGAGTGAAATTTACATTCAATTTGAAACCTGTTATTCTACTTTTAAGGTATCCGACTACGTTCTGGAACCCTGATTTTAAAAAGGCACATAAATGGATAATTTTCCTGATATTTAGTGTCACTTAGATTAGAATACATGTATAAAATTGATTTTGACAAAAAAATAATTTAAATACAATATTTCGGCTAAAAATTAACTTAGAATAACCTTTTTTCAAAATGTTCTCCTTTTATGAAAAGTGCTTCTATTATAATAATATTTTGCCTGTATATAGCTCAGACCTCTGTACAGAGGCTCAACTAAGATTTTTGAAAAATTCACATTATTTTCAGAGTTACAACCATTTGAAATAATTATCGGCGTTTTTTCTTAAAATTTCTCCCCTCTGCTGTCATAAAACACGGATAAACCCACTTCTAAATATATTTCAAAAATTCTAGTTGAGCCTCTGTACAGAGGTCTGAGCTATAGACAGGCAAAAGTATTATAATAGAAGTATTTTTTACAAAAGGAGAACATTTTGAAAAAAGGTTAATCTAAGTTAATTTTTAGCCGAAATATTGTACTTCAATAATTTTTTATTGCAATACTATTCTTAAAACAGTTTTATGTACATTTTCTAATCTAAGTGACACTAAATATCATAAATATTATCCATTTTTACGCTTTTGCAAAATCACGGTTCCCGATGTAGTCGGATACCTTTATGCTGAAATCTTCATAAAAACATGTCTTCTCACAAAAAGTTTATTAATTATGTTTGAACATGAAAATTAACGAAATTATTGAAGAGTGGTATGGGGAGAGGAGTGAATAGTCGTGTAAAGTAGGTTTGGCGTTAGGAGGAATGTTCGTGTCTAAACAGGTTTAATTAGTTTATTGTTTAATTACAGGTTGAAGGTCAAGTGGCCTAGGGATAGCGTATCGTACTTCCACACCAAGGGGTCGAGGTCTACTCTCGCGCTGAGCAAGGTCATTTCAGCCTTTTATCCTTCCTACAGTAGGTTGGTAAAGGAGTACCAAGCTTGCTTGGAGACTTAAAACACTGGGGGTCTCTCTTCAGACTGACCATCTAATCGGGACATCTGCTCAATCACCTCAGCGCCCAATGGTCATGTATAGTAGGCCTAAGCCGCCATGGGCTGTTACGCCACTGAGTTTGAATTTAATGACAGGTTTAATTAGTTTTATAGTTTTTGGGAAGAAAGTGAGTGAAGAACTGTAATGTAGCTCGAGGAGTTTTAATGATGGACGTAATTTTCGTCCAACTTCAAGTAAAGAAGATAACCACTCAGTTGACACCCTCTTTTCCGATCTTCCACGTAGTGTCACATTTAACATTCGTCAACCCTTCAACATGGTGAGTCTGCAGTGGTATTAGGGCTCAAACTCCTTACTTGGTTACCACGAGTCCAAGACCATGACCATTTGTCTACCATGGCCGTACGAATTTCGAGAAATATTTCAGGAAATTAGGCATATTTAGTCGTGTTCTGTAGAGTACTTGGAATAAGCATGAGTGTGTGGCTTCCCGAAGGTAGCGGGTGTAACAGGGTTTGGGAAAGAAGCAGACATGATCTTAAAAATATCTACTTTTATTCTATCTTTTACACTTAATGAAAATATACCATTTTATAGCTTAACCCTGAGAGGAATCTGAAATCTTAACACTTATTCTGACATATGAGAGAATTGAAAATCACATAGCTTCAGTCGCAGCTTCTTGTGACGATCCTTCTCGAACTTAGTTAGCTCGGTCAGCTCCAAGGTTTTTTACTTCTGCAACCCCTGAAATTAATATGTTCTACGAAGAATATTAATTTCAGGACGCATGACCACTCAATCACAATTCACCTTTTCTTATTCTTAGATTTCACGCTTAACGATCAACGATTAACCATTAAATTCACATACCCAACGTCAGGGTTTAAATAATATTTACATTTGCATAAAATCAAGTCATCTCTACGGAAAGCGGTTTTCAAACTAAAATCACAGTCAAAGAATTGTTTCCTCTCAGAGGATTAGGAGAGTAACCTGGATAGAGAGAGGAGAGAGTACCAGTTACAAGTGTTGAGATTAGATCAACAAATTTAATAAATTCAGTACCTTACTTGCTATGTAAAGCTATACCTAGCCAGCTTTCGAAACATTACTGTGTTTTTTTCCTGGATTTTGACTCTAAGAGGTTACGTTATTTATACAGACTTTTGAATTAGTATGGTGTATACTCGAAAAAATAAACAAAGTAACCTAAATTATTTATTTTGGTTTATTAGAGTAACGAACAAAAATACGTAAAATTTAAAGTTAAAACTGCTATTATTAATTTATTGAATTTTTTATGCTGTTTGAAACCTGTTTGAAAGATTTTATGAGTCAATAATTAACCCTGTAACGCACGCTATACTTCCAAAACCGGAATGTAGATGTCACCCCGTTATGGACAAATTTGTAATAGTAGCGTAAAACTTTACCGTCATAGAGGTCTTAGATTTCAATGAGTGAAGTCTGCTACCTCGCTGTCTAATCCGGATTATATTTAAGCTAATTTGTTTTAATTTGTTCCTCTAAATGTTTAGTAATTGTTTTGTAATATCTAAGTATCCGTTCTTCGTAACTCTAATATATTTTATGTTATTAAATGTATTATTTTACCCCGAGACTTCGTTCATTACTTTTAGTTTTAACCTAGTAAAGGCATAAAGAACAGTTAAAACACGTTGGTTTGGAAAAATCATGTACACGTGGTTTAAATTTATTTTGTTTATGCATGTTTTCGTACATTTTCTAGAAGCAGGGGTTGTAAAATTATTATTAATATGCAGAGGTATCGTTATATGGAATGTTATTTTTTACTCTAATAATTCATGTACTATTTAATGTGAATGGTTGCTCCATTAAACCTTTATATAAAAAAAATAATAATAATGAAAAAAAAAAAATTTTAAAAAATGAAAATAAAAAAAAAAAAATAATAAAAACCTTAAAACCATCCATCTTTAAAATGACACCAAACTGATCATTGAATTTAGTTTTATCCAAGTATGTAGTATTTATTAAAATTAATAAATGAAAGCGTTAAATATATTGGAACTTAGTCCTGGTATTGAAGGAAAAAACAAAAAATTCAAGCATTTAAATATGACAGGTTTTCTTGATAAGAGCTTCAACTAATTATTCAAACTTTTGATCCTGCATTTTGTCTTTTCATTACTTATTCTATGACAGAAATGTGTTATTTGCTGAAATTATGGAATTGTCATTTGTATTACAAGTTACTGGTATTTCTGACCAAAAAATATTCTCGAAAATAAAAGTGAAGTCTAAAGCTCTTTAGTTATTAATTGTTATTGAATTAAAACAAATTATTATTGAATTTGGCAAGATGTTGGTAATTCTAGGTGCAGTATTTTTAAATGTAAAATATGTAGATTAAAGAATAACACAATTTTGACACCTTCTCTAATTCTTTTATAATTATTCTAAACTTTCGCAAAGTACATTTTTATTAGATTTTTACTAGGAATATTTTATTTTTTTATTAAATGTGAATGTTCACCGACTTTTCTTTAAATATTATATTTATACTTTCTGAAATAATTTTCATTGATTTTGACGCGGGATTTGTCATTTCACATTTGGAAGGGACATTGTAAGTAAAACAAATTTTTCCCTCCCTCAGAATAATGTACTTATCATTGTACAATTGTATATATATTTAAGAAATTGCGTTATTTTTAATAAAATGTGAACCTTTACAGTTGTTGGATCTTAACCATGCTTTATCTCTTTTCTTTCTTTTTTTTCTCCGATCTTTTTCTTTTTTATCTTCTTTATACAAAAGCCAAAAAGATCAAAATATTGTAACACTTCGAATTAAAAAAAAAATTGCTTCAATTTTGAACATATTTTTTTTTTCAATTTCATTTTTTTCCACATAGAACAGGGGTGGTGAATCTTTATGGATCAATGTGCAACTTTTTTGGAAGAAATATTTGATGATGTATAGACATGCCGTCAAATAATTTTTATTTGTGATTGCTGGGGAAAAAATAAAACTAAACACTAACAACTCAAAACTTTTCATTTACTATGAAAAACTGCATTTTGTGCTTTATAGTTGTAAATGTTTTAGTTATACGTGCAATTCAAATTACAGTAACATTAGTATGATTTTTGCAGTTGTAGATTAGATGAAAAATAACTTATATTAGGAATGTGTAAGATGTTACTTCTAGCAGAACGCGTGCTGAGTTGAATTCATCTGCCATACGGTTTCTAAGCGAGTCTTTAATGTTATTAATTTCTGAAAATACGGACTCGCAGGCATAGATAGATGAAAATAATGGATAAAACAGCATGGACTAGTTTCTTCAAACATTTAAATGTGTCTGGAATTGAATTCCATTTTTCCAAAATTCCATTACTCGCTTTTTTACTTATATTGTTTGTTAATATTTCTGTTTCAATCCATTCTAACTTAACTTTTTTTCAGCAATTTTTTGAATCCATATTGAACTAGACGGAAAATCAATCAGTTGCATTTCAAATTTTTCAATTTCTAATCGATTCAATTGGGACATGTTCAGTTTATTAAATGAAGTCACATCAGGGTACATAAAAAACTTGAGCGTTTCCGATCATTCTTCGAACTGAGAAAATCTCGCTGAAAACTGCGACCGATCACTCGCGTTTTTCGTAATACTTCCATATTGAACTTTGTTATTTTGAATTCAAATGCAAACCGTTTTGATCGTTGCGTGCCCAAAATTTTGTGTTAAGTGCCTTTGGTTTGCCATCCCTGACATAGAACATAAACTTATGTAATGTCTTGATTAAATGTATTTATAGTATTTATATTTT
Source organism: Trichonephila inaurata madagascariensis (assembly GCA_019973955.1). Taxonomy (NCBI): domain Eukaryota; kingdom Metazoa; phylum Arthropoda; class Arachnida; order Araneae; family Nephilidae; genus Trichonephila; species Trichonephila inaurata. Next base: position 34,400 of record BMAV01003564.1, read on the forward strand.
TGCCTTTCCTTTGAATAAACTTTATGCTTCTTGAAATCAACTTAAATCTATTGGCAAATGTTATAAATTTGCACACTGATCAACACAGAAAATGCTTCTTTCTTCAATACTAACTTTATAAAAATATTGAGTTTTCATATAACTTGAGGCTTAGTATATTAAAATTTCCTCTCGACGAAGCTTTCTTTGACTTTGGACCCAAACCTGCAATCGATTTGAAGCCCGGTTAGATAATTACAGCTGCGACATTTATTGTATTTAAGTTATTATATTTATGTAATATTTATTATAATAATGGTTCTGTGTACTTATTTTTAACATGTAATGGAGTGGATTGAAGATCGATGGAAGAATATAAGTTGTAATAACCTTTTAAAATTGACATTTTTAATGAATTTAATAATATTTCTTGGAAATTTGTTATAATTTTGGAAATTTCTATATAAATTATTACATAAATTTATTATTAGTATAAAAGTTAGATACAAATTACTTTTTGTGCGTAAAAAACAGTAATTCTGCGAAGTGTATAAAAGCTTGAATCATTGTTATATATAATGGTGAAAAAAGAAAATCAATACAACTAGAAATTCTTATGTTTCTTATCAATCGTTGTGATTTACGTCCACAAAAACAAATAGCCAAAATAAGTAAAGATAAGTAAAATGATTGGATAACATTAGTATCATGTATTTTTCACATTTTGTACTAGTTGAAAATTGATTTTTTTTTGGTTTGTTAGAATAAAAAAATAAAATATCCCCTATTAGAGTGGAACTCGTTTATATGTGAAATTAACCTTGTGATGAAGCTGGTCTCTTTCCCTTAATTATTAAGAGGGGATGCCGACAGACGTGGAAAAATTCCATTCGTTTCCCTAATTGCAGGGGAAAAGTTTCAAAAAGGGTGGTCAAAATTCTGCCCTTTTTTATCCCCAAAAAAGTTAAAAACACCGTCATATTGTTTATTGTTTTTTACGATTCGGTGAAGACAACGCGTCTAAAAAATTTACAATAGGGCTGAGACTGACTCCTGCCATAGGCGGTCGACGGACAAGAGATAAAAAGAGAGGGTCTAGGTGGTGGGGGATAGTGAGAAACGAGATTTTTAAAGGAGAGCGAGGGAGTACCAAGATCAGAGATTGACTGGGAAAAAAACCGGGTTTTTGAGGCCTGTCTTAGCGAAAAGAACTTGGGATACACCCATACCGGGATCCACGAATTAAGGTGGACTTTTCAAAGAGGAGGTTTCTTGAATCAACAACCGCACAGCGAAGATAGAGCCAGTGAACCCCACCCAAACTCGGTGGGAATTCCGAGATTGAACAAAAACTGTGGCCCCCTTAGGCCTATCTATTGTAAAACTTTTCTAAAGGATCACTTTATTTCAAAATTTTTTATGCAAGAGATAGACATTTCAAAAAGAGACTCTAAATCTGTAAACCCCTTTGCAAATTAATTGTAAAAATTTATTTTTTGATGATTTTCTTCCCGAGAAAAAAAAAAAAGTTTATCCCAGAGCTATGCGAAGTCATTACACCCTGTATTAGCATTATGTTTCCAGGAAGGTACAATAAACCCTTTTTAGAATAGGCTAAAAAACGGGAATTAAAAAACCTCTGTTTTAAAAAGAAGGACCGAGAAGATATATTTTCACCTCCTCCGCTTCTCCTTTGCACCCTAGAAAGTTGATTTATGTCCTTTTTTTGCCACGTTACAAGCAGGAGGGAAAGAAAAGACATACGCATGGGCTAACAGCAAATAACAGGGCCGGGAAAAAAAATACTTCCGTGAAAATGAAGACGATAAAAACTACCTCGAATCGTTTGGTATAGCTGTAGTCGAAAAAAAGTAAAAAAAATTTTGAGGAAAAACAAATGCACCACGATTTTAAAAAGATTTTTAAAGGTTTTTTGGTTTATCCCGGAAAGGGAAAAAAAGCGTATAAATGGAAAATTTTTAAAGTTTTAAGTGTCTTTTTAGATTAGAAAAAATGTATAAAATTGTTTTAGGGATTTTTTTGGTTTAAAATTTTTTTAAAATTATTTTTGGGAAAATTAACATATAATGACTTTTTTTAAAAAAAGCCTTTTTTATAAAATGTTTTCAAAAAATAAAAAAATATTTTTTGTGTGTGGTGGTTTTTTTATAAAAAAGAAAAGACCTCCAGAGTCGGAACTTTTTTTTAAAAAAAAGGTCACTTTGTTTTCAGAATTAAAAACCAATTGAAGTAATTATTGGCTTTCCCTTTTTTAAAAATTTTCCCCCTTTTCTGTTGTCGTAAAACAGGAAAAACCCCAAATTTCTAAGTTGCATAGCTAAAAAATTTAGTTGAGCCTCTGTACAGAGGTCTGACCCAATACGCCAAAATATTATTATAAAAGAAGCATTTTTCAAAAAAAGGAGAATTTTTTAAAAAGGGGTTCTTCTACGTTTTTTTTTTGTAAAAATATTGTCCTTAAAAAATTTTTTAAAATAATATTCTTAAAAATCAATTTTATATACATTTTAAGCCAATGACACTAAATATCATAAAAAACTACCCCATTTATACGCTTTTAAAAATCACGGTTCCGGGAAAGTAGTCGGATGCCTTAAAACAAGTAATTAATTCTTCGAAAACCCCCAAAAAACGTTTTGAGATAATATTTGTTGGTACATAGGAGGCAATTTATGACGCAATTGTTATAAAGCTGTAGTACTAACACCTGTCTTTGTGATCGGGCAAGGAAGTTTCCAAAGAAAAATAAAACAACACTGCTAAAAATTTACATAAATGAAGCCTACATAAAACCAGCGACAAAAAACAAAAAATTTCGCATCATCTTGGAGGTTACATAACCCGGGGGGTTTTTAGAACTTGTAAATACACTGTTTGGGGTCAAAAAAAATTTCATCACCAAGAAGGAAAACCCGAGATATCACTGCGGAATTTATTTGGCATAAACATGTACAAAGTTCAAGCGATTAAAAAATTTCAGCCCTTTTTGTGTGTGGATGACCTTTCAAAAAACAGTAGTTAGTGTAAACCACCATTGTTCGTTATTGTGACAAAGCGGGTTTTTTAAAAGGGTTGGCGGGGAAATAAAAGATCAGCCATAACCAAAATTTCCCCAAAATCAAACTTATTATTCCACTTTTTTTAAAAAAAAACAAATTAAAGGTAGGAAAAAACACTTTTGTAACCTACTAGAAGAGCTACCGCATGGATTAAGGATACTTAACATAAAAGTATAATTTTACTACACCTTTTTGGGGAAAACTTTTTGGGCTTCTACACCAGAATTAACCGTAATTCTTTTACTAAAAATTTTACGATCTCCGGTCGTAATCTTTAAGCTCAATTTTATCAAAATTTTCCCCCAATTATCAAAAATTTACCCCCCTTTTGATTATCCGTCGAATAAATGTCGACTAACATAAAGTTCCCCTTCCCAAAAATTAAAAAGATCCGCTCATTTGCATAAATAACGTCTTTTTTTTTTGTAGAAAGTTTTCAACAGAACACATAGTTAAAAAAAAAAAATTTTTTACAAGAGAATTAGGAAGTTTCACCGGGTAGATACGTTAAAGTTATAACCGCTGCCCAAAACGCCTGGGCATAGAATCAAAAAAACTTTGGGTGTATCCCCGGGTTATAGTAGCCATACGGCTTTTAAAAAAAATTGGGAAAGTTGATCTGGTGCTGCCGATGGGGGTGTTCCCACCAAAATCGTTGTGCAAGCATAGACCACACGTTTTCCATTAGCGATAGATCGGGGGGGAAAAGCCGCTTTAAAAAAAAGGGAAACAATTAATCTAATGGATAAAGCACTCTTGAACATTGCTTGCCACGTATGCTCGTGCATTATCTTGTTGGAATATGGCTGATGACAAGCGCTGATTGTAAGGAAGGACTACGGACTTCAACACCTGATAGATGTAACGCTGGCTTTTCAATGTACCATCAATGCGTACTAGAGAAGTGTGGCATTGAAATCTATACTAATCTGATACCGGGTGCAGAACCAGTGTGGCGATGCATAACGCAACAGTTTAGCTGCCTCTCACCACGGCCTCCAAACTGGAATCCGAAAATCATTATATTGCAGGTGGAAGCGGGATTCATTAGTAAACACAATGTCGTTCCATTTCGTCGTCCGTGTCCACCGTTCATAGTACCACTGGCGGCGCAAACGCTTGTAGATTCCAATCAAGGGTAAACGAAGCAATGGACTCCTTGCGGACATTCCACTCTGCAGGAAAAGGCTTCGAATGGTGCGAGCGGACACCGAATGAAGCGTAATTGACTGAATCGGTGATAGTTCGTGATATGGCTCCGTGATCCATCATTGTCAAGCGCAATTCCCTGTCATCACTGGCAGTGGTGCAACGAGGTAGGTGCGATTGACCCCATCAATCCGTCGCTTCCTCCTGCATCTAGGGATGACATATCCAGCATCACAGTTGCTTGGTTTCGTCCAACACGTTGACCGATTTCTCTGAAGGATAATCCGCCATCCCTATAGGGTATGTTTTTGTCGCTCGAATTCAGAAACTTGGTCAAAAGACACACGATGTCTTCCACGAGGCATAATAAACAGCTTACACAAAAACAAAAGCAAAAAAATTGCACGGAAAAACAGTTGCCTTACTTCAAATCGTAAATCTGTTCTTCCCTTATACAGAGCTTATGGGTGGCCCTACGATCATCTTTGATGTGCGTAACGCACTATAATGCTATATATTTGCATATTTCATTGCCACCAACGCATGATGTAAATTTCACATGGTTTACATGATTCTTTGAGTGTGTTGCATTTCGCGTGGCCAGCAGTGAAAACCAGCAGTTTAAACCAGTGTTTCTCAAACTGTGGGACACGCCCCCCAGGGAGGCGTGATAACCCTATAAGGGGGGCGCGAGCATATTAAAAAGTCGAAAACAAACGATTGTTTGAAAAATTATTAATATACTAAAAGGAAACAAATAAAAAATGAAATACATATTTACACTTAAAATATATGAGTATTGTGCAATGAATTTTATAATTATTTTAAAAATACTACTTTAAGAACATGTTTAATAATTTTCAGTGTCCCCATGGGTTTGTCACTACAAAGTTAAAAAAAAAAATTTACACTTATTTTGGGATTATTTGTACGGTTTATAATTAATCTCTTAAATGCCGATTAAAATTTACGGTGATTTACTCCCCAATGCCACCGTTCAACACGTAGACGAGCGAATCTGTGATTCAGGGGGAGGGGGGGGTTTAAAGGAATAAAGAAACAAATAATCTGAAATAAGTAACTCCTTCGAAAAGACAATCAAGGTCCTTTTTTCATTCCAAAGCCTTCGGAATAATTTTGATAGCAGTGCACGAAAATATCGCACTTGAGAGAAGTGTATATACGTCCGGGCATAAAATTGGCTGAGCGAGACATTTATATACGCCGGGGCATTAAAGAGGTAAAAATCGCACTGTAGGTTTAGCTTCAAAATATAGTATTATTGACAATGCATCGTTATTGTATGGGGGTCGATGAAATAATGATTGAATATTGGTCGCAATACTGAAGTTTGAGAAGCACTGATTTAAAAATAAGCTGTTTTAGATTCATTGAATTTATTTTTGTCAGCAAATTTGGCAAGTCTATCGATTTTTATTCAACCTTATTTTTTTTCCTAATGCGGCTGTGGATTGATAATTACAATTAGTAGTACACTTCCTGGGTGCTGGTATCACTTTTCAATATTTTTTCAATAAAGGTGGATATCAATTGCCCCAATGTACATTTTGATGCCCATTTTCTTCCCAGAGGTAGGCACCTGAGATCTGACGATGCAAAAGTGTACTAGGAACTTAATTTTGTGGAAGAAACAGAGTCAAACAAACACTCTAGGTATTTTAACATGTTGCATAATCATACAACATGCACACTGTCGACTTTTGCATCATAAAAGTACTCCGCCTTGAGCCGGGTCAAACTCACAAATTTGGGTGAAAAATCCATCGCCAAACTAACTACGCCACCCAGTCGGCTTAATCAGCGTTATTGACAGGCGTATTCTGTGTTTGCCTGCAAACTATTTTTCCGACCACAATATACCTTCAGCAGAGGGAAAATATGTTCCGACTCTTCGTAATACTGCATAATACTCTAATGGAGATGTTTGCAGTTAAAAAGTTATTAGAGAGTGAAAAAATGATGGCGCAATCAGTGGGTAGAGTAGACATGAGCAGGAGGTTTTTCTCTATTTTTATCACTTTTATGACTTTATATTAAAGAAGCCTTACTGTCTTATTTTTTACAGATAGATTGATATTGAAATATATTTACGCACTTAATTTTATTATATTTCTTTTCAATAAAAGTATTGTATTCTTTAAGGTATCAGACTATGTGATTTAAAAGGCGCATAAATAGATAATTTTCATGATATTTAGTGTCACTTAGAATAGAGCACATGTATAAAATTGTTTTAAGGACATTTTGACAAAAAAAATATTTAAATACAATATTTCGGCAAAAAATTAACTTAGAATAATCTTTTTTCAAAATGTTCTCGTTTTGTGAAAAATGCTTCTGTTATAATAATATTTTTCCTGTATATACTTCAGACCTCTGTACAGAGGCTCAACTATGACTTTTGAAAAATTCACATTATTTTCAGTTACAACCAATTGAAATAATTATCGGCGTTGTTTTCTTAAAACTTCTCCCCTCTGTTGTCGTAAAACACGGATAAACCCACTTCTAAGTTATATATTTCAAAAATTCTAGTTGAGCCTCTGTACAGAGGTCTGAGCTATAGACAGGCAAAATATTATTATAATAGAAGCATTTTTCATCAAAAGGAGAATATTTTGAAAATGTGTCATTCTAGGTTCATTTTTGTCAAATATACTTAAGTAGTTTTTTTTAAAAATACTATTTTTAAAACAATTTTTTATATACATTTTCTAATCTTAGTGGCACTAAATATGATAAATATTATCCGTTTACATTCTTTTGCAAAATCACGGTTCCGAACGTAGTCGGATACCTCAAAAGATATTTTATAAGGAAAATATAAGAGTAATTAAATTTGTTCATGTACAATTTTATTTTATGTGTAGGCGTTCATAAGTTGTATATTTATCTTTAATTTAAAAGGAGTTATTTTATTAAACATTTTCGTCTTTTTTTTTTCTTACTAAATTTTGAATTTTATTTATTTTTAATATGAAAGGTTTTGATATAAATTTGGTTTTTAAGCGTATCACGATGGGAATCATATAAATTATATATTAATTATATATTTGTTTCTAACTTTAGCAGTCGTTTTAAACAGTTCAACTTAAGCCCTGTTTAATTGAAAAAGTTTTATCATGACAAAAATTATTTAAATAAATATACAAACAAACCTATCTTATTTTTTTAATAGTTTTAAAATCTATTTAAATAAATTGTTCACATGTATTTGATTTTAAATGTCTCATTAATTCTACCAAATGTTTTGATGATGAAGGAAAATAATTTAATTTCCGTTATAAAATATTTTATTAGAATCTCTGGTACTCAATTAAGATAAAATAAAGGTAAAACCTTTTTCTTGCAAAATATAAATCAATTAAATTGTTTAAATATGGATTCACAAATGAGAAAAAAATCATAAAGCACAAGCTCTTATTTTTTCCCCCAAGAGTCGCAGATAATTCCTCTTTAAATTAAAAATGATGTATTTAATTTTTTAATAAATAACACAGATTACATAAGTTTTGTATTGGATGGAAAAAATGTTAACTAGTTTTTAAAATGTTACATAATCTTTCTAGCGGCAAATTTCGGGATTAATTAAGTTATCGGAGCAAAGATTTTAATTTCTTTAGAAAAATATTTTTTATTCTCAATTCTTTAAAGTTTATTTATTTACATATTTTTTTTTGGACACAATTTTCCCTCTATGAAATGCAATTAACTTTTCAATATTTTTTCAACCATATTTTTTTTTAAAAAAGATAAATATATTTTTGATTTGAAATCTGTGAATTAAATTTTTTTCAATAATGAAAACATAAGTAAAATTGAATATATTTATGCGCGTCGACTTTGTAAGAAAGAAAACATATGCTCATAGTAAATTTTTAAATATTTTATTTTATTACGCATCTGAATGTGCAACTAAGATATACGTACAAATTCAAAAAAAATTTACTTGAAGAAAATAATATAAGATATGATAAAAACTGAGCTTAGCCGCGCAACAGCCCATGAGGGCTAAGATCCACTGTGCCTATCTCAGTTTTCGTGACGTTGAACGCTGAGGTGCATGAGCAGACGTACCTGTCAGGTGGTCAGTCATGTGATACTCTCAATGTTTAGCCCTAAAGGAAGCTTGGTATTCATTTCTCGACCCACTGAAGGGATGAAAGGCTTAGTCGACCTTGCCCAGGCCAGAATTTGAACCCTGGACTTGTGGCGTGGAAGCACGATAAGCTACCACTTAGCCTCTGGGCTTCGTAAAATAAGAAATATCCAGATTAAAAAACTATGAGTATTAGTTTCTGTGCTAAGTATGGGATTATATATTTAAGTTGAAACACGTAACAAATTTGTAAATTTGTTATCAGTGATATGGCTTCAAATGGCCGTGGTAACTTAGTGCTCATGACAGTGAGTTTGTAGCTGGCGTCATCAAGTCTCGAGTTCAAGTCCTGATGCCTCTGAAGACCCACCGTGTAGAGGTATGTTAAGGGGAGTTGGAAACCTGTCTCTCTCTATATACTGACAATGTAAAATTGGCTGTTTTCGACGTACCTTTCTTAAAATCTGTTACATGTACATGCTCGAAATATTTCATACAATTAAAGTACGCCTTTCACATTATACTGAAATGAGCTTTTAGCTAATTTTCAATTTTCTAATAATTTATGAAATATTTTATCAAACTTTGCGAAATTTGACCCATTTTTCACATAAACAAAACTAAGTACTTTGTTTACGTTTTTCGCCATTCAAATGGGTGTGGCCCAGTTTCAACGATTATTTAAAAACAGGTTTTAAGGGCTTCTAATTACACTAGAGGTTAAAGTAAGATATTTTTAGAAAGTTTGAAATCTATACAATATGAAAATGCAAAAATCTCAAATTGCCAAATAAATAAGATTTTAACTTCACAACACTCCTTAAATCTGACGTGGACCAAAAACTCCCGTTGCCTTGGTGTGGATGTTAGAAGAGCGAGGTGCCGGCTGAGGTATCTCATTATCTGTTTGTGGTTCAAAATTACAAATGTCCGTTCGCCAATAGCCCTCGTTTTTCTTTTGTGCGACGTCAAATAATACTCACTCACTAATTTGCTTCATTTTGCTTTTTCTAGGAAACAAATTTAAATAACAAATTTATTTATATTATTTTTTTAAAACTTTTTTTAATTGACGACAAACTCTGTAATTCAATGGTGCTTATACAGAAGATCGTTCGTAATTTATGGAAATGATTTTGTGATTCATTTTTTCGTTTTCCTATTTGAGATAAATCTTTCGCAACTTCAGAATAATCTTCTGCTGAGGTTTTGTTATTGGAATGTAAAATAAAAGATTTATTTTAAAATGGCTCCTAAGAATGATATAAGGCTCGAAGGTTATACGTAATTGCGCTTTCGAAGGAGAAATATTTGTATGAACAAATTAAAAGCATTGCAAAAAACTTGGTTATTGCATTTATAAATCAAAGGTGTTTATAATATATGAAATTTGAAACTTAAAAGTGTCTAGCAGAATGTAAAAATTAAAATATGTTCAAGAAACTTCATCCTAATTGTTCAAACGCAGGCAAGAAAGTGAAGTCTCTAATCCTAAAAGAATTGCATTGAAATTAGGAATGTCTTACGGAACTGTAATTAAAATCATTCACAAGAATTTAAAGTTAAAAAATATGTTTTAACCTCAAGTTCAGCTCTTTTTTTAAAACATATTTCTGAAAGAAGAGTAATTGTAGAAAATTATGTAAAAACACCTAGCTGCTGAAAAAGGAAAATTTGTGGTAACATTCGATGAGGTATTGGCATATTTAAGAAGCTGTAGTAAAAGAAGATTAAAATTTTCTGTTGCTCAACTGACGGGAATGAATGTATGTAATGGTTTCGTAAGGGTACAGAAAATTTTCCAAAGGATTCATATAGTTCCAGGTATTTCTAACAATGGCTAATTAAAAATCAAAACAGTCTCAAGTAAAGCCAAAACTAATTCATTCTACTATCAGTAGAATATTTTAGAACACATTTTTGAAGAAGAAATTCCAACTTTATGTGGAAAGTTCATTTATAAATTTGAGTTTCATACAGGCAAAGCTTCTACAATCACACGTCTAAGTCCAACAGCCGCTTGGGACGGGCTCATGTCGTTTTCTACTAAAATCTCCTCTAGGGTTCTTTGGGGCCGAAAAAGGCAAATTCTTTCCACCCAAATCCAGAAGCGAAACTTGAACATGTAAATTAGAAACCTTTTAAATAGCAGAAGTTTAACGTAAGCGTATGACCTATTGGAGAGTGATTATGCTAGTCTGGTTTAAGCGCGTGAACTCTGAAGGAAGAGAAGAAAGCCGTCGTTGATCGTGAAGCTATCTGTGACAGAACGATCAAGTCAAGGTGGATCCAATTCCACGCAAATTAATCCATAGATATTGAGGATCCGAGAGGATTGTGATTAAACAAGAAACTAAGGTAGGGTAATTCTAGTATCCATTAGTAACTGTGATATAAACAGAGATTAGGAATAGAAGGGAAAGTGAAATATAATGGTTAAGATCGCGCTTATTTGGTAATACGTATTGTGTGTTTTCTCACCTCAGATCCGCTAAGTTATAATATAAATATTATCATTGTTAGTTTTTAAGTTAAGATCTTAATAAAGACATTTTAAGATTATGACAACGCCTGGTTCTTCATTCAATCTCACACCTCTAGATCACGAAGTTAACTTAGGGGAGTGAGGTATCACCCAAGAGGGAATACTTCACACGCTTATTTAGTAATGGAAGAATCAGAAACAGGAATAAAATGTATCCCATTTGATGAAATGCGTGTAAAATACCCTAAGCGTCTGCAACGGACTTTTATGCTTTCAGTTTATTAAAAAGAGCATTAAGAAAATGGCATCCAAGAACACTGAACGGATTTTGGAAAACGGCTCAAGAAGATTGGATTAAAATTTGCATGACAGAACTACGAAACAGTTTACTTTCATGAAAAATTCGAGCTAGAGCAATTGTCAAGAATTAAGGCTATCAGATATAGGCAAATTTTCACAAAAAATACGGTATTTATTGATAAAAATTAACTATCGAAATCGTTTCCATTAAGTGCGAATGACCTTCTGTATACCATTCCTTTCGTTTAGGTGAATCCCTGAAATTTGTATTTTTCCCTCTTAGCATAGTTTTTCCTTAAAATAATATTTTTGTTTTATAAGGGGGAAAATCTTTTATAAACCTAACTAAACATTCTGTTATTTGATACTGGTTTTTATTAGATTATCGTGCACTTATTTATTCATTTTATTATCAATGCTTCGAGATTAATCCCGAAAAATTTCACTGAATTTTTATTGTTAAATTCTAAAGGTATTCGAATGCAGTCAGAACTTGTTTTGAAAAAAGCTTATAAATGAATATATTTTTTTATACTTAGTTTTACCTGAATTGTAGAATATACACATAAAAATTGTTTTCAGAACTTCATTGCAATAAAAAAATTATTTAAACGGAATTTTTTGGCAAAAAAAGGGGTCTCAGGGTGTTAAACTTCTCTAGAGGTCTGAAAATATAAACAATTTTCAAATCGGTGCAATTCTTTTAAATTTAAATTAAATAAATTGAATCTTTTACACATTATTTATAAAGGAATGGGGCTTCAGAAAAGTATAAAATGTTTAAAATATAATCATAATTTTGAAAATTATAAGCATATGAAAATAAGAAAATTTTCTATAAAAAATATTTATTAAGTTTTACGTCGCGCATGCTATTTTCTAAAATAGTAGCTTTAATTACTAGCTATAAGTTTATTTATAAAGTTAAACTTATTCTTATTACACTGTAGCTATTTTTATATAAACAGAATAATAACTTATATATTTTATAAATAAAGAAAATACACATTTTTAAAAGATTTTTAAAAAATTGCAATAATTAACAAATATTTTGAAATACAAAACATATATAATACTAAAATTAGGTAGGGTTTATAGAGTGTGATGTATTTTATAATTCTACACAAAGTTTTATACGACAGAGGCTACTATTTAAGAAAATAGCGTGCGCAACGCAAAAAATACCTTATATTTATTATAGAATTTTTTCATATGCTTATGATTTTTAAAATTATTATTATATTTTAGACATTTTATACTTTTCTGAAACCCCATTCTTTTATAAATAATGTGTGAAAGATTCGAATCATTTAATGTAAATTTAAAAGAGTTATACCTGCTTGAAAATTGTTTATATTTTTAGACCTCTAGAGAAATTTAACACCCCTGAGACCCATTAGAAAGAATGACATAATTTCAAAACATTCTCTTCTTGTAGAAAATGCTTCTATGATATTAATATTTTGCCTGTATATAACTAAGACTTCTATACAGAGCCTGGACTAGGACTTTTGAATACATTATTTACAAGTGAATTTATCCATAGCTTAATACATTCAGAATAGAAAAATTTTAACAAAAAACATTGGTTATTATTTCAATTGATCGTAACTCTGAAAATAGTGTGAATTTTTCAAACATCCTAGTTTAGTCTCTATAAAGAAGTCTAAGCTATATATAAGCAAAATATTGTTATCCCGGGAGCGGTCACGCGGGGCACAATGTCACTTCAGGCTCACGAAACCTTTAACTCTGGGAAAACTGTATTTGCTACTAATGACCTTGTCTGTATCCTCCAATATGACAGTCTTCATTGGAACTAAAATGTATTTATTCCACACATTTCCCTCTTTTTTTGGTAATGACAAGCGTTTTTTTACAATTTTAAGGTACTTGTTTTGACTGAGTTCCTCGCGCGACCACTTTTGTTCAAAAATATTTTCTATGGACAGTCTACATTTTTCTCTTGTGAATGATTTAGTAGTTTTGATATCTGTGTTGTTTGACTCACATTATAGTTCATAAATGTAAATGAACAGAATATAAAAAAAATGGGCATCCGCAATCACCATCAGATGAAGTTGAAACTGATCAAGCAAGGGGAGAAATTGATGAAATAATGCATATTAATCATGATAGCTGAAGTAAATTTCAGAAAAGTGATGAACATGAAACGTTGGAGTTGAAAGGAAAATTTTCAAATGTAACAAAAAAACTCTATGAAGAAAGATATGAAGTAAAATGTGTACCACAAGACACATGGCACCCTGTCAAAAAGAAACAAGAAAGAAAAAGTTTAACAATTTATTTGTCAATCATCAAAGGATAATAAAACTACAATAACTTGAACAAAGTGTGAGATTTTGTATAAAATATATTGTTAAATTTATAACGTAATATGCTATACTATATATTTGTAATTATATCTCATAATATTTAAGCATATTTTATTAATAAGCTCTGTTTTATAAATATTTTGAGCTCGTAGCATGCTACTAATTTTTTTTGGGGAGTTCTGCTTTTATCCTCAGATCTAGATTAATATAATTTTGAAATTACATTATATGACTACATATCTCTACTGCTTTTTAAATGCCTATTTTATAGTTAAGTCTTTGGACTTCAGATCTTTAAAAATATTTGTAGCAACAATTACAATAATTTTAATATAATTCCGAGGTACCAGAATTTCATTGTAAAAATAGTTTGTATGATGTATTTTTAATGTGTAACATAAAATGTTTTTCAAAAAAATGAAATAAGCTGCAAATTTATTTGGTTTTTAAAGATGAAATGTTTGTTTTATTGAAATAATAAATATACCCCATTACACAACACTTAAATACTTTTTACTTATTAAGTAAACACCATTTGTGTCTCATTGAAATTGTTTTAAAATAATTTTTGTTACAATGCCTCTCTCTTCCGTTTTTTTCTCTCTAAAAATTTATTACTAATTATAATTAATATTTTATAACACTCAAGTGCAATACTTAAAGGTATTCGACTACGTTCAGAACAGTGATTTTGCAAAAGCGTACAAAAGAATATTTTTTAATATTTAGTGTCACTTAGATTAGAATGCGCGTTTAAAATTGTTTTAAGAATATTATTGCAATGAAAAATTATTTTAATGGGATATTTTGTCAAAAAATTAACATAGAATTATCTATTTTCAAAACATTCTTCCTTTTAGGAAAAATGCTTCTATAATAATAATATTTTCCTTTGTACAGCTTAGACCTCTGTACAGGATCAGAACTGGGAATTTTGAAATATATAGATTAGAAGTGAACTTATCCGTATTTTATAATACATAAGAGTGAAAAAATATTAGCAAAAGCACAACGATTATAATTTTAGCTGGTAGCAACTCTGAGAATAATGTAAATTTTTCAAATATATCCTAGTTCAGGCTCTTTAGAGAAGTCTCAGCTATATATAAGCAAGTTATTATTATTATTATTATAGAAATATTTTTGGTAAAAGGAGAATCTTTTGAAAATTGGCAATTCTATGCTTATTTTTTGCCAAAATATTGCATTGAAATAATTTTTTATTGTAATAATATTCTGTAAGCAATTGTATACGTGTATTTTAAGTTAAGTGACACTAAATATTAAAAAAAATATTCATTTGTACGCTTTTGAAAAATCACGGTTCCGAAAGTAGAAGAATACCTTAATTGCATTAAGGAAATCAAAATAATTATAAAGATATTTTCCATTACCTGATTTAATTGACTAAATTAAATCCTCTTTGATGTGTTATTCAACAATTCCAAAAGCATTTTAAATAAAGGAAGTGAAACTGAAACAAAAAAATACTATAAATATCTAATTATGGTTATCAACGTCAGAAGACATAAATTTAGCCTCTTTCCCAACGCTTTAAATTTTATTTTTAACAAGAGCTTAAGCGACTCAAAACTTACTTTATGTCTTTTAAAAGCTGTCTTTCAAGAAGATGAGTGAAAACCCTTCAAGCAATCTGTTTCAAAATATGATAACCTTAAAATATCTCTTTAAAAAAAACAGAACTTGACAGTGTCAAGTAGAAGATGTCAATCGATTAGCAAACATGCCGTGGGATGTTTACAGGATATGCGTCATGAAAATATTTCAACTCATTTTTTTAATTGGTCATTTGCTTGATCTTTTATTCATTTGGTGCAGAATTTCCTTTATCGCTCGTTGCTTCTTAGTACTTTAATCAGATTTTTCCTTAGTATTTAGCTATTAAAACAAAACAACTTTGAACTTTGTAACTAAATAACAAATACAAAATGGTATAAAGCACGGTCAAAATTTTTCACTCTGTTTTGCATTGTTAGAAAACTGAATTCCTAGTATTCAAATATGTTTAATAAATAAATATCGCTATTAACTCAAATATACTATCAATTATTCTAAATTTTGATATATCACGCAGTGCTTGCTCAGATTCTATTAAGATGATATAAAAATTACGTTCTGGAATACGTTATTTACAGTAATATAATCAAAACCTGTAAAATATTAATAAAAAAGTTTAGTAAAAAATAATGCCCATTATTAGAATTTTCTTCTTTTAAATTTTTTTCTTTGTACAACACCCCAGTCGTTAGGACTTCGGAAAAAATTTTCCTTTATTGCCTATCACGCGCTAGTGCGTTGTCAGAATATTCTATGAGAAATATATTTTTAAAAAAAATCAGTATACCCCCATATATCAGTATATTAGTATCAGTCCCAAAGAAAATTTTATTACCCATTTTTTGTCATATTTGTCATAAAAGTAAGTCGACTTTTGGGAATAATATATCTACGTCATGGCATTCAATATGATGTCACAACTGCCTTGATACTAATGACTTCAGTCCTCGTAACTAATATTACCGGACGACGGTGTTAGATCGAGGCCCGCGGAATTCATCAAAACAAGGGGGAACCCCCCGTCGTTAGGGCAGTTTTAGCCCATGCAAGTAACAGCATGTTTTGGCTCTTTATTTCTCGCTATTTTTGAAAGAGAACATCCTGGTTTGTTGTCAGGAGGTCTCTCCCTCTCTTTCACTATCACCAACGTTTTAAAGGGGTTTGGGAAAGGAAAAAATCTTATTTTTAAAAATTTTTTGACCTTTTAAAGTTTTTATTTTTTTAAATTTATAGTTTTTAACCTTTCTAAAAATATCTTTTTTAGCCTCTGGGGAAATTAGAAGCCCTTAAGAACTGTTTTAAATAATTTTTAAAACTGGGCCCATTTGAATGGCGAAAATGTAAACAAAGTACTTCGTTTTGCTTAAAAGTTGAACGTCTGATAAACCAAAACATTTTTTTTTATTGTAAATTGAGCCTTTTATTTTTTTATTTACTGCCGATTAAAAGCCTCACTGTATACTTTAAAAAAATAAATTGATCTCAAAATGAAAATTTGGTTGTTCGTGTACCTTTTCTGAAAACTACTGTTCAGAGGGAAATTTTGATGATATATTTATAATGATGGCTAATACATACTGAAAAAGCTTTTGTAAAAAAATCAAAAATTCATTTTTTTCAAATTATATATTTAAAAATGGGTCAAATATTCAATGTTTGATAAAATATTTCATAAATTATTAAAAAAATTTAAAAAATTTGCTAAAAAACTTATTACAATATTGAGAAAGGTGTACTTTAAATTATGAAAAATTTAGAGTATGTACTATAACAGATTTTGAGAAAAGGTAAAGAAAAAAGCCAATTTAAATTGTCAGTATAAAAGAGAGGTTTCCCAAATCCACTTAAGAGGATTTTTCAGGAAAAAATGCTCTTAAGTGCTTCCATTTTTTTACAGGTACTACTCATTAACATACATCCCAAACCTTCACCGATTCGAAGACCCGAGACATAGCCATCCTGTGATGACTAGTTGGGGGTTTTGCTAAGCTAGAGGTGTGGGATTATCAAAAAATGAGCCATTATGAATTCCCAACACAATTTTATTAAAAATAACTTAAATTTCTTAATTCTAAATAAAAATTTCTTAAAGTGAAAAAAGGCCAATAATTAAACCTTATATTCAAGTCAGATCGCGCAACTAGATCACTTATCTTAATTATAATAATTTAACTGCCCCAATCTAACTTCTTATAAAAAAATATTACCTTTTATAGAGTCACCTTCCTTCCTAGGTTTGAAAAAATACCAAATTTGAAATTTTTTAGATGAGAAGACTGGTTTTTAATTTTATTATAATTTAAGGCAATGAGAAAAACCTTTCTTCCAGAGCTGGACGTCTAAACTTTTTTCCCAAAAACAATTCCGCACTAAGTTATCTCTAGGCTTGCCTTTTTTTTCTCACCAAATTTTTCTACCCTTTTTTAAAGTATACCCTATTTGCATATTCGATTCGTTTCTTTTTGGTACGGGGTTGGGAAAGTTTTGCCATTAATCGTGGCCGTCAAAGAACTTAAGAGTTATGTTAGAAGAAACTAGAGACGTCAAAACCCCCCTGCCAAAAAAAAAACGTGATTTACTTAAGGGTTCTCAATGTCCTTAATAAATTACGTGCCAAAATTTTTTATTTCTGAATCTCTTTCGCTTTCAAGTTTTAAAATTTTTTAATCTTGAATCCTCTTTTTTAATTTTTATAATTTCCAATATTTATCTTGACTTTAATTTTCATTACTATCCTAGAAAAATTTAATATTCAATTTAAATTTTTAAATTTAAACTCTTGACAAAAATTTTACTCCATTAACTAGGCCAACATTAATAATTGCTGTTTAATTATTGTTCACTCTCATTTTTACATACATCCCCTTTAAAGTAACTATACACTTAAATTTTCTAAAATTTTTCCGGGGGGCGCAAACCCAAATTTTTGCATCCGTAAATCATTTCATAGGGACCCGGTTTTTTGCCCTTTTTTTTCCGTGTTTGAATTTCCCCATCATCTTTGTTCAATTTTTCGGGGTCTGTCGCCCTGAAATAAAAAACTCTTTTGGTCATTTTTTTCCCAAATTTTATTTTTTTAATAATATCAAAAGTTTCAAAAATTTCCCCTTTTATGCATTATAAAATTTTTTTGTAAACACAAAAATTTTCATCTTCACCCCCTACATCTGGTTCCAAAACTCCCAATGAGCCGCGCGGGCTGTTATTTTTTTATTGTTAGTGCCCCGACTACGCCGCTTTCCTGAACCAGATGTCTCATAATACGGAACAATACAACAACATATATAAAACACATTTTATACAATTACAAACATTTTTAAATAAAAACCATTATAACAATATATTCAAAATTTTCCCTCCAGTTTCTGTTTTTTTAGCATAAAAATTAGGCATCCTATGCGCGTTTTGACCTCGTCTTTCTACATTATCACTATTCTGTGATCCCTTTTAATTTTTTAAGAATCCCCCTCTTCGAATTTAGCCAATATTTTGAAAAGTTGTACCGTGTTTTTTGGGGGTTTTGCGCACTTCCACGTAGCCCTTTGGATCTGTGGTTCGAGTCGAAAAAAAAGATCAACTAATTCCCCCTTTGCGACATCCCTACTCTAAATTTTTTCCTGAATTTTTAAAAATCAAACAAAGTCTGGGGGTTTCCCTTTTGTTTTCCCTTCCCCCTGCTGTACGCAAAAAACGGGCCCAAATTTCCCTTTTTTCTTATTTTTGATTGGGGGAAAAGCTTTAACCACCCTTTTGAGCTGCGCGAAACCGTGGCGGGTATCTTGCACTAGCACCGATCCAAATATTGAGTACCAATCTTGACCCCTTCCCCGAGATAACCTTTTTAAATAAGCACATAAAATTACTTGGGATTTAAAAGTAACGGGTTTTTTGGATTATCTATTGTCTAAAGGGAAACCTCCTTTTTTCTCCGACCCAAAAAATACATTTCAGGTAATAAAACTAAATCCTCCCGCCTTCCCTAACCCAAAATTTAAAATATAGTTCGGCGACAGGACAAAACCCCTACCCTTTGGATAGCAAATGTCTAGTGGGATCCGCGTGGGGGGGAGGTGTGGGAGATCAAAAGATGAGCTTTTTGGTAATTTAACACAACTTTTATTAAGAATAACTTAAATTACTTAATTCTAAATAACAACCTTTTTTAAGTGAGAATAAGCCACAAATTAAATTTTGAATATTCAAGTCAGATCGCAAAAAGGATCACTTATCTTAATTATATTTAATTATCTGCCTAATCTAACTTCCTATACAAAATATTCCCTTTTTATTAAAAGTAACCCTCCTCCCGGGTTGAAGACTTCCTATTCTGTTACTTGTAGATAAGAATACTCGGGCCCCTTTATTAATATTTTTTTTATAATTAATTTTTTTAATGAAGATGACCCGCATCCTTTTTCCCTTTTGGGTTTTAGGGTCTTTCCAACACTTGTTCCGAACTGCCCTGCACTAAGTTATCTTTTTAAGATTCCCGGGCCATCTCACTAAACCCCTACCCTTTTTAAAGTATATCTTATTTGCTTTTTTCGCCCTATTTCTTTCTTGGTAGGGGGTTGGGAAAAGTTTTCCATTAATCGTGGGCCGTAAAAAGAACTTGGGGAGTTATGTTAGAAGAAGAACGCGAGAGACGTCACAACCCCTCCAAGAAAAAAAAAGGGGTTTTATTTAGGGGTTCTCAATCCCCTTTTTAATAAATTACGTGCCAAAATTTTATTTCTGAATCTCTTCGCTTTCAAGTTTTACTTAAATTTTAACCTTGAACCTCTTTTTTAACTTCTAAAATTTTCCCCAATATTTATCTTGATTTTAAATTTTTCCTTTATCATAGAATTAAATTTAATATTCAATTTAAATTTTTTTAAATTTAAACTCGTGACAATAAAATTTTATTCCATTAACTGGGCCAACAAAAAAAAATTGCTGCTTAATCCTGGCCTATTCTCATTTTTTTTTACATATATCCCTTTTAAAAGTAACTTTTGGGTTAAAAACCCCCTAGGTTTCTACTGAAATTTTCCGGGGCGCAGACCCAAACTCTGCATCCGGACAACCTTATAGGGGAAATGGAATTTAAGCCCGTTCCGTGCGGGAGGCTGCATATCAGTTATTGACACTATTTTCAGGGTTGTCACCCGAAAAAAAAATCCTTGAGTTATTTTTTGTCAAATATTTTACATAATACCAATAATTTTTACAATTTTATGCATTATATATTTTTTTGTAAATCACAATAAACTTTCATTTCCATCCTCGCATCTGGTTCAATAAAATTTCCCAATGAGCTGCGCAGCGCCGTTAATATTATTGTTAGTGCCCCTGATTACGCCGGGGTTCCCCTGAACCGGATGCACTAATACGGAACAATACAAAAAACATATATATACATACATATTATACAAAAAAAACTTTTTTTCAATAAACCATTAAAACAAATAACCAAAGGAATTGTCGCATCTCACAAAGTCATACATCGAAGCAAAAAAATGTGCAATTACAATTGTTTTCTCCAAAAAAAATTTTTAACAAGTCAAAATTTCCCAAAAAATAAATAGGGACTCATTGTAGTGTTTAACTTTTGCTTGGCTTATAATTTTTAAACACCGCCTGAGACTTTTTTTCTTTGAAAAATTCCCCCGCCCAAATTTGTTGGAAGATCATAAAAAATGAAACAATACAACCTGTTTTTTTATATTCGGTTCCCCCCATGACGTCCAATAAAGGAAGGTGCTACCACTGTTTTTTTCCTCTTTTTCTTCCTCGGCTGCATTTGGAATTCCTTATGTTGCCTGCTGTGGGGTTTGGGGCCTTTCCTTGTCGGTTTTTTCCTTGTTTTCCTTTTGTTTTTTGGCTGGTCGGGACTCCGGGATCGTTTTTTTTTCGCGGGGAGCAAGCTGTATTTTGGTTCATCTTGAACCCCAGTTGTCCCCCTTCTTGTTCTTTTTTTTCACTTATATAAATAGAAACTTGGATGATAAAGGTCTTTTTTTATTGTGTCCCTTTTCTGCCACTTTTTTGTGGTCCACTTCCCCCTGATTCATTTGATCTTTCATTCCTTTTTAAAATTTTTTCCCCTTTTTATTTTTTCCTGTCGTTCCTAAATGAACTAGGAAGCGATCTGACCAGTGATCTGCGTTTATCGGTCCTATCTGTATTTTTATATTGTTTTGATTGGCGATTAACCCCTTTTTTGCCTCTAACTTACTTTTTCACCGCAGATCTTTTTTTTCCCATAGTGTGACTCATTTAATCCTTGTTTACCTTTTCCGAAGTACTAGTTTCCGGACGTGTTTCGGATACTATTTGGGCTACCTTTTCCTAACTCGCCCTTTTGTCACTTTTCCCCTATGACGATAAAAATTCTTTTTTTGATCAACGTTTAAACCGTTAATTTTTTCCTGTTTTCCCCTATTACAATATTATTGTTATTTTTTACTTCTAATATTTCTATAAGGTCCTAAAAATTTTTTGTTTAAATTTAGCGCAGATTTTGTTAGCTGCTAAACCCAAAGGGGTGTGTTTCAATAAGACCCAATCATTTCCCCAATTTTTTTTCTTTTCTTCGTCTGTTAAAAAATATCTTTCCCATTTTTCCTTTTTAAATTTTCCCCCATTTCAGTTTCCCCGAAAAATCTCTATTTTTTGTACTTTGAATTTGAACCTTCCGGAAATCATAACTAATTTTTTTAAAAAGGGGAACAATTTTCGACCCAAAAAAAATTCAGCAGGTGATTTTCCCCGTTGTTTCATTTCACCGCCGTACGAATAGCGTAAGAAACTCACGTAAGAATTGATCCCAAGTATCGTGTTGATCATTAACATAATTTTGTAATCATTTGTACTTAATATCCCCGATTAACCTTTTTAGTCCGATTTTTCTTTTGGGGCTATATGCAAAAGTCTTCTTCCCCATGCCTTATGCCTAATCTTTTTACCCCTTTAAATGCTCAAAAAATTTGATATAAAATTTGGGGGCCATTATCACCCTTTTTAATTTTTTTTTGGGGCCCATAACGCGATATAAAGTTATCAAAAAAAACCGCTATTATACGAGATGAGGCCTTTTAAAAAAGGTATAATTTTAGCCCATTTGCTGAAAAAGATCGGTTATTACCAAAAAAGGGTTACGTCTTTTTTCTAGATATAGGATACGGCCTAACAAATCTAACGTCACTATCTCATTTGGATAATTTGGAAAAATTGGGTTTTTAAACGACCAGCTTAACGCGTTTTTATAGTTATTTTTCCCGGCACAAAATGTAAAACATATTGATCAATGAATTTTTTTCTGTACGGGGAAAAAACAAAAGGGCCTGAATTTTTTGATACGTTTTAAATCTTCCCAAGTGTCCAGCTATTGGCCTGTCGTGAAATTCCCTCTTATTTCATTCCTTAAAGATTTTGAATGGAAAACGCATTTCACCCAACGAGTTGGTGGGTTTTGCATAAAATAACAATCCTTCAATTAGACGGAAAATCCGGGGCCAATTCTCACATATCGTTTTATTAACCGAGTTATCTTCCGGGTTTCTAAATATTTATAGATATGACCAACCCCGGGCCCTTTTTTTTTTTCTGTTATTAACTGTTCCCCCCGAAGAAGTACTAAATCCCTGATTATTAACAATTAACTTTTTTTTCCTTTCTATACTTTCCACATGATTTTTCGGGTAAAACAAAGGGCCCCAATATTTAACTTCAGTTCTGACCCATTAACTCGCAAATTTCTTTATCTACCTTTTTTATCTTCAACCAGCGAATCCTGAATTTTTAACGATTTCGATCAAAATCTAAAATAATCTTTGATCCACTTATAAAAACAACACCTAAATACATGGGTATTCTAAACCGTCAACACATGAAATGACCAATTTTTTTCAAAAATTTTCTGATGCGAATATTCAATTTACAACCCCATGTTTTTGGGATTTCGCACCCTTTTGCTGTTATTACCTGCCTGCGATTTTTAATTTGCTTATAAAAAAATTTTTCTATATAATTTTTTCCGGGGTATAAAAAGATTTATCTCTCCCGGGGTCCCATAGCGCAAAATGTTTATTTAATTTAAAATAAAGTGGGGAAGTTCTACGGGTGATATAAATATCGGAGGGGCTTAATTGTTTCTTTTTTGATTTTCCCTTTTTGAGGTTGATCTTTAACTTTTCAAATTTTTAAACGTCCCTTTGATCCTATCGCCTCGACCCCGAAATTTTCACTGAACCCCATTTTTGGTCCCCATTAAAAAATTATCATTTCGCTCATTTTTCGGAATTGGTAACCCCCTTTTTGTTGAATCTCGATTTTCTATTCTTTAAATCTATTCCTCTCGAACCCTATTACTTTGACGGGTATTCTATAAAAAAAACATTTCTACCATTATTTGGTCTACGGGCCAACTTCAGAATTTTTCCCCGTTTCTTCCCAAGCATCAAAATTAGTCATCCTATGCGTGTTTTTGACCTCGTCTTTTTTACTCTTTATTATTATTCTGTGAACCCCCCTTTTTTAAATTTTTAAGAATACCCCTCTTCGAATTTAGCTAAGACTTCCAAAAATTGTACCGTGTTCTGCGGGGTTTCGCACTTCCACATAGTCTTGGGTCTGGGTTCGAGTCGAACCAAAATATGATCCACCAATTTTCCTGGGACATTCCTAGTTCTTTAAAAGTTTCTCTAATTTTTAAAAATCATACACGAAATCAGGGGGTTTCCCGATTTCTTTTCCCCGCTTTAAGCAAAAAAATTTAGCTTTGCAATTCTTTTTTTTTTTGGGCCGCGGAAAAAGCCTTTGCAAATTTAGTTTTTAGTTTCGCGAAATCCGTGGCTGATTTTAAAAAACACTGATCCAAATATTGAGTACCAATGTTGAGCCCTTTTCCCCCGAGATGACTTTTTTAAGTAAGCACAAAGACAGATTTAATTTGGGGTTTCCCAAATAACTGTATTTGGTTCTCTTTTTGTTTCCCAGGATCTCTAAAAAGTTCCTTTTGACCCCGAAAATACATTTCCGGTGGGGTTCCCCATCCCACCTGCCTTTCCAAAACCCGGGAAATTAAAAAAATTCTCCCTTGAGACATAACCATCCTTTTGATGACAATGTTGGGGTGACCGTAAGCCAGAGGGTGTGGGGTTTCCAAAAGATGAGACATTATGTAATTTAACACAACTTTTATTAAGAATAACTTAAATTACTTAATTTAAATAACAACTTTTTTTAAAGTTAAAATGAGCCAATAATTAAACCTTATATTCAAGTCAGATTGCGCAAAAGATCACTTATCTTAATTATAATTTAATTTTTTTAATCTAACTTCTTATATAAAATATTACCTTTTTTTAGAGTCACCTTCCTTCCTAGGTTGAAAAAAAACCTTATTATGTAATTTTAGATGAGAAGACCCTTTTTTTTTTAATCCTTTTTATAATTTAAGGCAATGAGCGTATCCTTTTTTTCCCAGAGCTGTAGGACGTCCAACCTTTTTTTTCCAAAAAAATTTCCCAAATTGTTTTTCTAGGCTTGCCATTTTTTTTCACCAAACTTTCTATCCTTTTTAAAGTATATTTTCCCTTTGCATATTCGATTCGTTTTTTTCTTGGTATTGGGTTGAAAAGTTTTGCCATTAATCGTGGCCTGTCCGCCCTTTGGGGTTATGTTGAAAAGGACGCGGGGACGTCACAACCCTTCGGAAAACTGCCGTGTAATGAACCACTATAAAAGTTGTGTGGTTAATGTTCCCTTTTTAAATTTTTTATTTAAAATTCATTGAACTTTATAATATTGGAATCTAAATATAGAATTAAGCTTATGAATTAACAATGGTATATAGCGACTAGTATTATAAATTTAAATACTATTAACTATTAATATTATAAGATGTGATGATTTCTTTACATAGTTAAACACAAAATATGATTTTTTAAAACCCCTTTAAATACTTTTTTCCCTACACCGAGGGCTACCGAAAAACTGGCCATAATTGGTTTCCCCCTTTTTTACGGAAACCCAATTTTTTTCTTTTTTTCTGTCTTTTTTTTGTTTTTTAAAAAAAAATTTTTTAGTGAGATTATTTAGTGCTAGAGTGTTTTTGCCCATTTCCCGTTCGTCCATAGTACTTAAATACTTCTCATCCGGAATTTTCCCTGTGGAGAAGGCGGGAATTCTCATTGAAGGCAGGAATTTAAATTTTTGAAAATAGTCGATAAAGAACAGGAATTGACAAGGCAAAGTTCCATTAGCTGCTTGAGTAGAAATGAACATGAAAAGGTTTTTCCCCAAAAGCCGATATTACCTTTGTTCCTTTTGCAATGTAAGATTTAGTATTATAAACCAATCTTCAAAAATTGTATGTGCATATATATATGCACACACATACAAAATCATCAACCATTTGAAAAAGAGGAACGAACATGAAAGTTTTTGGTAAATATGAGATAAATCCTTCTAGGATATATGAATCATTATTCATAACATGCAAAGTGTATTTGTAAAAAGTAAACATTTAGGTGTTTTTGTATTCCACAATTGTAAAAAAAAAAAAATGTGAATCCTTTAAAACTGGAAATTAAAATAAAATCCTTCTAACTTAACATTCTGTTAAGTATTATGCTTAGTGATACACAATAAAAAAATGTGTCTTTTTTTGGAACATTTTAGGCAAAAAAAAAATTGACCGCTTAAGGGGGTTTAATTTTTTTGACGGGCTCACGCGTCTTTTTTTATTAACATGTCCTTTGGGTTCTTTTGGGGCCGTAAATTAATGGCAAAATCTTTTCCAACCAAAACCCAAGAAGTGAAAAAAAGTGAAGGGGAAAAGCAAATTAGAAGCTTTTAAATATCAGAAGTTTCAGTAAGGGGGTATGGCAATTTGGGGAATGTTATATTAGAGGTTGATACAATGTAAAGTGACAGCCAACCGAGGTTACCCCGAAGATAGAGCCATTAGGTCAAGGTGCATACCATTGCACTCGAATAAAGACGCAACTACCTTAATATCGGATCAACGATTGGATTAAAGTAGGATTGACTATTTAATATTAGGACTTGCGCTATTGTTGGAATTAAGATTAGGTGGGTTAAGATTAGGTGGGCTATCTCTTTAAGATAGTGGTCAGAGTTAGGTTATTTCGGTATTACTTGTATTGTGTGTTTGTTCATCGTAGATACTCTCATATATATTTATTATCTAATCTGTTAAAAGCTTAAATTCTAGTTCTTAATAAAGATATTTTAAGAACATGGAAACTTCTCGTTCTTTAGTTGAACCTACATCTCTAGCTCACGCAGATAATCTAAGTGAAGGGCACCCTAGGGGCGGGGGGTATTTTCACAATTTGATGTCATTTTTTATTTGTAAAAGCATTCTTAGTAAGAATTCTATTTTTTTAACAGTAAAGGAGAATAAATCCTGAATGACATACACCTGGCATGTTTAAGAAAGTTAAACTAGTATTTTCTGAATCTCATTTGTTGAGTACACAAAGATATTATGTTTGCAAGAATTTGATTAGTAGCGCTGTGGTTTGGCATTTGGAATACTACCCGCTAGAGGAATACTGCCAGACAAACACTGTCATGTGGAACAATGAACAGCGAAACTGAATTTAATCTATGGTCTCGAAGTCCCTTTGGTAACTTAGTGAAAGCTTACATTGAGACAGTAACTCAGGTGTCGTTCTCTTAACAAGGATTTATATTAAAATGTCCGTTGCTAATAGTTTCTACACTGAGCTCTAGTGCTACAGGCATGTGGATGAACTAAATATTTTGCAATCGAAATAATTCGTACAGAGTTTTATTTTACAATAATTAATTGTATTGAATTACATATTGAATTAATTACTTTTAGCAATCTCTTGTTCTGTAAGCTTCTTTCAAAAGATGATTATGAAGTTGCATTATATGGGGTGAATGAGATTAAGAAAAGAGATTGAAGATTTTAAGACTTTTTTCATAAAATGCTACGGTATTTGTGGTTAGAATTTGCTGTTCAAATTACTAATAAACTGTTATAATTTTATATCTTTTAAAACACACAACACACATCTTTAATAACACATATCGAATAATTGCTTTTATTTTAAAATAATATAACGTTAAAAGTTCCATTAAAGATTATTTTGGAATGTATCTGAATAAAAATACTGCATTTTTATTCAAATTTTTGCCATCCTTGATTCTGAGCCAACCTATAACTTATCTACACGTTTTTGTGAAAAACAATTGTACAAAATGGTTTACTGTTATCCAATAATTACGCGAAATTAAAAAAAATTAATTGAGCTAATAAGAAGTTAATAATATTAATTTATTTCACTACTATTAAATCTTTTAAATGCATACATTGTGACGGATTTCCTCTCACATTCATCAGTGTTAGATCAGAAGAATTTAGATTAGAACGAAGACATAATAAGAGTCAAAAATCCAGGATAGGAAATGCACCTATAATTAAGTATTCGAGCAAAAGTGAGGTAGAAGAGGTATTTAATATTCAATTATGAATTGAATCACTTACTTTTGGAACGTTTTGGTAATATACGTTCTAAATAATTGTAATTCTGTTCTGAGCCATTCGACTTCTATTCGATATTATTTTAATTCAAATATATCTTACAGACTAAATCGTCCATTATCAATCTTAAATATTAAGTAATTAATCGACGAGTCACTTTCGACTACCTTTTTACCATACGTTAATCACTAACTTCTATCATCTAACTCCTAATCTCTCTCTCTAGAACCTAAAAGTTAATGCTTAAATATAATCCTTTATTTACATAAAACCACATCTTCTTCGGGAGCAAGTTTTCAGTAGAACAATATTTAAAGAAATAGATTTTCCCCAGGAGAATTAGTAGGAGGCTCGAGAGAGAATAAACTCATTACAATATGAACTTTTAATTGTCTAATTGTCAGTATCTTGTACACCTCTCCTCCAACGAACGTTCTTGCCTTCGATTTTAAGACGCTCCTGATTTTAAATACCATTAAATAGCATAAATACGGTAAATCTCAAAGAAAAATTAAAAAGTAACATTTCCCCCTTTTCTATTACATCAAAATAATCTCTAGAGATATTCTTTGAGACATTATCAACTTGAGAATTTTGTACATATGTTTAGAAAAAGTAATGGAAGTGGAGTTAGTTCACAAATAACTTTAAACCCTATTTCTTATTTCGTTGTTCATGAGCTGACGTGGCTCAAAATTGCAAGGTCTGTCGCCAACACTCATCGTGTAACTGTCAGTGTGACGTTAATAAACACCCACTCTATTTCGTTGTAATATATATGAAGACCTTACTGAAATATACTTCTCTTTTTCACTAATTTTATTTGAAGTTTAGTTATTATGAGTAAAGGTCATTTCACAAAAAAGTTTTTGATCGTAAGGAATAAAGCATGCTGTCAATATGAATATTTTAAAGAATTTAAATTCAGAAGGTAAGCTAGCTCTAGCGTTAACGATGAATTCTAACACGCGAAACTATGCGAATGTATCTTAGATGTATTATTCAATTTGCTATTTGAGTCGCAACTCCTCCATTTTTCATGATTTTTGCCTTTACAAAACTTCCTTCATCAAAGTATATGCGTAACGTAAGACTCCAAATATGCATGAAGGAATTGAGAATTCGTGGGCGTACTTCCATAAAAAAGGAGAAATATCGAACATGAATATATATTTTATACATGAAAATAAATATTTTATGGATTAAAAAACGAAGGAAAAAATTTAGAGGTGTGACGGAAAGTAAAGAGTTTCTTTTTTAAATGAAAATTTCTGTTGTTAGGAAGAATTACAGTTAAGCACTTATTTGAATTGTTATTTAAGGTGAATGATTACGCTCGAAGCCGTGATTTCGAAAAAGCACGTAACTGAATGGTTTTTAGATATTTAGGGTCATTTGAATTAGAATATACATATATATATATATATATATATATAATTGTTTTAAGACTATTATTACAGTAAAAATTATTTAAATGTAATTCTTTTTGGAAAAATATGAACTGAATGATATATTTTTAAAACATTCTCCTTTTATGAAAAAGGCTTACATAATTATATTATTTTGCTTTTATATGCAATCATGTCCATAAATTAAGGATAGTGCCAGCTCCAAGAAACAAAGGATTAGAAACACACACACATAACAAACGGGACTTATTCATTAAGCCAGCGTTTTCAAACTGTGCAGTGCGGCCCCTTTGAGGGACGTGATAATCCTACTTGGGAAGGGGGCTCGAGCATATCAAAAAGTCAAAGATAAAAGATTATTAAAAAAAATGAAGTGAAACAAAATACATTCCAATCTATGAAAAGTAACACTACTTATACTATTACCAAAAGCAACTTAAATATTCAATACTTAAAGCAACATATACAAAATTAACTGCTTATATTCATAATTTGGGTTTATAAATAAGGTCGTATTGTAGTTTTAGCATCAAACTACATTATTATTGCATTCAATACATTGCCACTGTAAGAAGGAGGGAGGGCGTGATGAAAATGATTGAAAATTGGGTCGGAAACATTGAAAGTTTGAGAAGCACTACATTCAGCTAATTTGTTATACAAAAGATAAAGAACAGAAAAGGTGGCTTAGATAGGTGTGTGATACCATTCATCAAAACAACGATTTTTGCACCTTGGAGCAACTACAAAAAATACTCTCTTGACAAAAACTTAATATTACACGGTTAGTATGATAATTAATACATTACGTCTCCCATGTGATGAAAAATTCAGTTCGTACAGCACCTAAGTATGCTGAGTATCAAATTATCGAGCTGATCTTGGGAAAGATGACTCCCCTCAGCAAGCAATACTCTCAGAAGTTCCAGTACATATGTGACATGGTTGATGGACTGAAACTCGTTGAACAAACATGTGCCAGACGTGCTATGCTGTAATCAAGTCACGTGAGAATGCTAGCCATTTTACTGGTGTAATAAACTAAGATTGATGGCATACGCTTACGATGGTTGCTTAGTGAAGACGGGCATTGTCATCCAAAATTCTGCTTTCATGGCACCTCTAAACAAATGTAA
Organism: Trichonephila inaurata madagascariensis; assembly: GCA_019973955.1. NCBI lineage: Eukaryota > Metazoa > Arthropoda > Arachnida > Araneae > Nephilidae > Trichonephila > Trichonephila inaurata. The sequence goes on from BMAV01003564.1 coordinate 64,498, forward strand.
ATGTTGTTTCAGAATGATGTCCCTATAAGGGCCTGTTACGGTTCCGATTTGAACATGCAGATATATTCCGAAACCCAGCAAAATTTCCCCCGAATGGAGAAATCTTACACCACCGTAACCATAGAGTTCAGTAATGTTGTCTTGGATGTGACGGGTACCTGACGTTCTCTACAAGAAAGTCCGACGTGAATCGAACTTCAAGCTAAGCCTAGACTCGTCGGAAAACAACACACATGCCCACTATAACGATGTCACACACACACACACACATGCCCACTATAACGATGTCCACACACACACACATGCCCACTATAACGATGTCCACACACACACACATTGAATGCTCTCTACTCCAGGCTAACCTTTGGAGACAGTAGCTTCCGTGATCCAAACGCATCTGAGAAGCCTACGAGAATATAGACCAATATGTCCCAAGTAACTGTTCACGATTTGTTTTGAAACTGTGGTACCTGTGGCTGCAGATAGCTGACAAGACAGGTAGGATGCTCTATTCCGTCTGCGTCTTTTTGGAGTTACTTCCAAACATCGGTCTTCATTCGGCGTTGTAACTCGGGGGTGATCTGTATTGTAACGTCTAATGACTTTTCCGTCATCTTGGAATCGTTGTCAAAGCCGAGAGATGATACTCTGGGTAATTCCAAGTTCCTCTGATACTTCCTATAAACTTCAGATGAGTACACGATATTTCATGCTGCCTATAATTTTACAAAGTAAAATAAAACATCCTCAGGCTTCCTCTGTGTTATAACTATTCGGTTATGTCACTGTGTGGCTTACAAAACGCTTGTAACTATTTTACTTGTTTGCCACAATTTCTTATATACCCATCTTTTACATACACGTCATTGTGACGTACTATTGGTGTCTTCTGGTGGGTTCCTGTAATTCTCATATTATTGATGAAGGTATGTGTGGCAATTCTACAAGAGAACTTTTTAGTCTAGGGTTCAATTTCCATGTGTGATTCTGAATTATCCTTGCAGTTGAACTTTTGGAACTTTTTAGAAAATTCGCATTTTTTCAGATTTATGATCAATTGAAATAATTACGGATGAATTCTGTTAAAATTTCCCTATTCTATTAAAAATAAATAAATCCACTTCTAAACTACGTATTTATATCGTATACTTTAAATTTAAAAGTCATTTTTGTTTGTCAAAGAAATCAAGTTTTCTCTGAGATTCTTGTGGCATAGAAACCTTAAAAATATTTAAAGTTTTATTAAAAAAAAAAAAACTTTATTTTCATAAAATTCTTGTTTTTATTTTAAAAACAAACAAGAACAACGAAACCAAAAAACAAATCTATTATTAAGTAATGTTTTTCTTAAGCAGATAGTATACCACTAAGAAAAAGTTTAATTCAGAAAAATAAATTCTTTTCAAACACAGACATTAAATAAATTAGCATAGAATTCAAAAGAAATCAAAAATACTTTAATTGGATCATTATATCTTGAAACATCAGTATTCCTTAACTGTTCGGTGAATTATTCCTACTTCATATAAACATTTTCATCCTTTCAAAAAAAAAAACTGTAGATAACAAGAATTCAACTAAAATAAAAATAGACAAACAATAAATCATTATATTTATGCAACCGAAAAGTAAACAGGGTATTTTTATGAAAGGCATTTTTCAAAGCCGATTAATGTGTATTTATTAAGCAAAATGCCTTCCTTTAACAAAATTTCATCTTTTCCTTGTAACCCAAAATAAATAAGTCTTGTTAGGAGCCTCTAACGACTTGAACTCCCAACAATCTTCTTTTTTACATATCTAAACATGTTTTAAGGACCTAAAGAGTTTTTTCACAACCAGATACTGAAAGATTACCTCTCATGTTCTCTGTAAAAAAACAAATGTAAGATCGAAGTGCGTTTATTTTATTAAGTACTTGTTTTTAAAAGTGTATTTTTAGATAAAATACAAAGATAATTGTTTATAAGGAGGTTTTGGTAACATGAATTATTGCAGATATTAACAATTTAGATAAGAAATTAATTACGATAATTTGAATTTGTCTCGTGTTTTAATTCTAATTGGCTGATGTTATTCAAGTTTAATAAGAAGAATTATACAGTTTTAAGAACTTGCGTTTAATATGTTAACTTATGTCTTAAGTTAATTATAACTAAGGTTAATTGTAATATAAATATGAAAAAATCTTATTATATAAAGGCAGTAAAAGGACTAAGGATTTTTATCTTTGTCATTTTTGTAGCATTTGTGTATATATATATATATATATATATATTGGTTGTTATATTAATGTTTACTACAAATGTTTTTTAAAAATCCTTTTTGTCTAGTGATAGTTGTAAAAATGATTCTGTAAAAAAACTTATTTTTAATTACTTCCTTTGGTTCGAAACCCAGTGAACTTAAGACCCACTGTAAAAAGGAGCTGATGCAATTAAATCTGTTAAGGCCCAAAGTTTTACTGTTGGTGGGGTGTGCAATTTTGGAGAAGAGGCTTTCAGTTCAGGTTGTGACGTCTCTCGCGTCTTTCTGATTAACATGACTCCTAAGTTCTTTGACGGCCACGATTAATGGCAAAACTTTTCCAACCCAATACCAGAAGAAGAAACGGATCGAATATGTAAATGAGATATACTATAAAAGGATAGCGTGACAAACCTAGATATAGCGTAGCAGGCTCAGAGATTGTATTGTGGAATTATTCTGATCGATAGAGTGACAAAGCTTAGTGTGGAATCTTGAGGATCAAGAATTAGCTACCTTGCGGATCAAGAATCTTCATATATAAAGTTTATAGATAATATTCTCTAGGTCAAGGGACCAGAACTGGAAAAGGTAATATTAGATATAAGTAATTAGATAACAGGATTATTTAGGATAATTGAGATAGAGGATCTAGTTGCGTGATCTGACTTAAATACGTGATTTAATTTGGGCTTGACTCTCACTCTAATTAAATTTGTCAAATTAGAACTTAAGTATTATAAGTTACTCTTAATAAAAGTTGTATTAAGAATTATGTCTCTTCATTTTGATAATCCCACACCTCTAGCTTACGCGGAACCGGCAAGACATGGTCATCACAGGATGGCTATGTCTCAATAGCACTGAACGTATTTAATTCTGGGTTAGGTAATGTAGGTGGAAATACGATTCTACCTGAAATGTACTTTTCAGGGTCGGAGAATGTTGCAGAGTTTATCGAGTGTATCGACAATAATATACAGTTACTTGAAATCCCAAGTAATCTGTCATGTGCTTACTTAAAAAGTCATCTCAGGGGAAGGGCTCAAGATTGGTATTCGATATTTGGTTCGTTGTTAGTGCAAAATACAGCCACGGATTTTGCGCAGCTCAAAGCTGAATTAGCGAAGGCTTTTCCGCGATCAAAAATAAAAATAACTACAGTCGGAGTTTTATGCATCACAGCAGGGAAGAAATCAGGAGGCGACTGATTTTGTGTATAGATTACTAAAAATAGAGAGAAGTTTAGAATTAGGAATGTCCCAAGCAGACTTAGTGGATCATATTTTAGTTCGACTCGAACCACAGGTACAGGACTATGTGGAGGTGCGAAATCCACAAAATACGATACAACTTTTAGAAGTCCTGGCTAAATTCGAAGAGAGATATTCTTGCAAATCACAAAGGGGTTATCAGAACCATAATATAGAAAGACGAGGTCAAAATACGCATAGGATGCCTAATTTTGAAGCTAATGGTAGAAACTGGAGAATTCGGAAATAAGGAGTAGACCAAATAACAGAAATGAGTTTTACGAGAATAGCCGTCAAAATAATAGAGGGTTCGAGAGGAATAGGTTTAATAATAATGATCAAAGATTCAGCAACAGGGTTACTCATTTCGAAATGAGCGAAATGATAATTTTAATAGAGGAGACCGTAGAAATAAGGGTTCGAGTGATAATTTCAATCGAGGCGATAGGACGCAAAGGGGACGATTAAATATTGTAAAGGTTAATGATCAACCTCAAGAGGTGTTGACAGGAGAGACAATTAGACTTTATCCAATATGTATAGCACCCGTAGAACTTCCCCACGTACCTATATTATTAAATAACACATTTTTGAAAGCGCTATGGGACACCGGAGCAGATAAATCTTTTATATCGGAAGAAGTATATAGAAAATATTTTTTCTATAAACAAATAAAAAATCGAGAGCCCAGGTAATAACAGCACAGGGTGCGAAATGCCAAAACAGGGGGATTGTAGAATTGAAAATTAAGATCAGACAATTCGAAAGAAATTGGTCATTTCATGTGTTGAAAGATTTAGAATACCCATGTATTCTAGGTATAGATTTCATAAGTGCGTCAAGAATAGTATTAGATTTTAATCAAAAATCGTTGAAAATTCCAGATTCTCAAATAAATAAGGTGGTTGAACCAATTAAAGAGGAAAAAGTTGAGATAGATTTATCTAAAACAAAATTGGGGGAAGTAGAAAAACAAAAACTACAAAAATTGTTTAATAGTTTTAAAGGGTTATTTTCAGACAAACCAGGTCTTACTCATGTTTTATACCATGAAATTGACACGGGAGATAACCCACCAGTAGCTTCAAGGCCTTATAAGTATGATCGCACTAAGCAAGCAATAATAGATTTTCATACAAAAAATGTTACAAGAGGAAACGGTTTTCCCAATTCATCCCCATACGCGTCACCTGTTGTATTATGCAAAGAAAAATAATGGGTTACCACCGGATAACCCGGAAGCATAAAAGATTCAGTAGATTTATAGAAAATTAAATTCGATCACAAAGTATCCTGATACCCTTTACCGTTAATAGATTTTTTAACGAACATACCATATACAACAATAATGTCATCTCTTGATCTAAGAAGTGGGTATTTTCAAATGGCAGTAAACCCCAGCGATATAGTTAAGACCGCATTTGTAGTAAAAAGTGGCACTTATGCTTTCAAGCGGATGCCATTCGGTTTATCAGGAGCAGCTCCCAATTTTCAAAAGCAATTGACATAATCCTAAAACCGGTGATAGGGAAATTTGTGAGTGTTTACATGTGCGTTATTATCGCGTCTCCATCATTCCTCACCATGTTGAACATTTAAGGAAGTTTTTTTGTTGTTAAGGATGCAGGATTGACATTAAATAAAGAAAAATGTAAATTCGGGTGCGATGAATTGAAATATTTGGGATTAATTATTAGTAAAAAAAGGAATTAAAACGGATGAGACAAAGGTTAGAGCTATACAAGAGATGAAACCACCCCGTAACTCAAAAGAGTATCTAAGTTTTTTGGTATGTCCCAGTGGTACGCGAAATTTATTAAAAATTATGCGGATATTTTGAACCACTTTATAATCTTAAACGAAAATTTAAAAATTTGTCTGGTCCCAAAGAAGCACAAAGGCATTCGAAAAAGGGGCAAGGAGGCGGTAACAAAAGCGCCAGTTTTAAAATTACCAAACTTTTCAGGAACCATTCGAGTTATTTACAGATGCCAGTTCGATTGGTTTGGAGCAGTACTAAAACCCAAAAAAACAGACCAGTCGTATTTGCGTCACGTACACTGAACAACGCAGAGGGAAATTTCACAGTAACCGAAAAAGAATGTCTAGCAGTAGTATGGGCGTTGAACAAATTTAGAACATATTTAGGAGTATTACCAATTAAGGTAATAACGAAACACGCCGCATTAACACGCCTAACACATGGCAAAAATTTATCGAGTAGAATGATTAGATGGGCACTAAAGTTAGCAAATTCAATATAGAATGGGAACATAGACCGGGAACTCAAAATGCAGTGGCTGACATTTCTCAAGGAATCCAATTAATAGTATAATTGGTGATAAAATTAATTGTGCCATAATCAAAGATTTGGTACTTACTTCGCGGAACAATTAATAAAGGAACAGAAAAATGACCCAGAATTAGGTCATATATATAGATATTTAGAAACCCGGAAGATAACTCGTTAATGCAACGATATGGAAATTGGTCCACGTTTCCTTTTTAATTGAAGGATTGTTTTTTTTATGCGAAACACGCAACGTCATTAGGTGAAATGCGTGTATACATTCAAAATCTTTAAGGAATGAAATAATGAGAGAATTTCATGACAACCCAAATAAAAAGTGGACACGTAGGCAGATTTAAAACGTATCATAAAATTCGGGACGTTTGTTATTTCGTACATGAGAAAATTTATTGATCAATATGTCTCTACATGCCATATGTGCAGTTAATAACTAAAAAAACGCGTTACCAGCTGGTCGGTTAAATCAATTATATCAAATTATCCGAATGAGATAGTGACGTTAGATTTATTAGGCCCGTATCCTATATCGAGAATAAGACGTAACCGCTATATTTTAGTAATAACCGATCATTTCAGCAAATGGGCTGAAATTATACCTTTTAAAAAGGCCTCATCTCGTATAATAGCGGATATTTTTTTTGATAACTTTATATCGCGTTATGGAGCTCCAATAAAATTAATAAGTGATAATGGTCCCCAATTTATATCCGAGATTTTTGAGCACTTAAGTGAAAGATTAGGCATAAGGCATGTGAAGACTGTTTGCATATCGACCACAAGCAAATCGGACTGAAAGAGTTAATCGAGATATATCAAATGATTGCAAATTATGTTAATGATCAACACGATACTTGGGATCAAATCTTACGTGGGGTTTTTCTCGCTATTCGTACGGCGGTGAATGAAACAACGGGAAAAACACCGGCTGAGTTATTTTTAGGTAGAAAATTGATTACACCATTTCAAAACTAGTTATGATATCGGAAAGCTCTAAATTCAAAATTCAAGATATACAGAAAAGCTTTAAAGAAGCTAGACTAAGTACGAAAATTAAACAGGAAAGGTGGGAAAAATATTATAATAGACGTAGAAAGGACATAAAATAAAGGTAAATGATTGGGTTTTATTGGAAACACACTGTAAGTTCAAACTGCTAACAAAGTATGTGCTAAATTTAAACAAAAATTTGAGGGACCTTATAGAGTCTTAGAAGTTAGGAACTTTAATAATATTGTAATATGGAAATCAGGAAAAAGATTAACAGTTAACGTAGATCAAATAAGAATATATCGTCATAGGAAATGTGACGAGGTCGAATTAGGAACAGTATCCCAAATAGTATAAGATCAAGTCAGGAAACTAGTACTTCGGACAAAGTACACCAAGGATTAAATGAGTCACAATATGGGAAAGAAAAATCTGCGGTGAAACGTAGGTTAGAGGCAAAAGGGATTGGTAACCAATCAAATCAATATAAAAATACAGAGAGGACCCATAAAAACAAATCACTGGTCAGATCACTACCTAGTTCAGTAGGGAATGAAAATAAAAACAAAAGGTTTAAATATAACCAAGGTATTAAAAGATCAGGTGTATCGGGGACAAGTGGACCACAAAGAAAGTGGCAAAGAAAGGGTAATAATAATAGTAATAATAAAAGACAAATGTCATCTAGTACTATTTCTAGAGATAGAAAAGAGAAGAAAGAATCAACTGAAGTTCCATATGAAAAGAGTTATAATTTAAGGCCACGACGGAGAACAGAAAGAACCCCCGACCAGCCAAGAACACAGTTGGGAAGGCAAGGAAAGGACGACAAAGGAGATTACAAGCCTTACAACAAAGAAATTCCAGTACAACCAAGGAATGAAGAGTGATGACACCTCATCGTTGAACGTGAATGTGGAGACCGAATATAAAAATCAGGTTGTATTGTTTCATTTTTTTTATGATCTTCCAACAAGTGGTCGGAAGAATTATTGCAAAGAAGGAAGTCTCGGGCGGTGCTTAAAGTTATAAGCCAAGTCAAACACTACAATGAGTGTTCATTTAATTTTGGAACTTTTGACTTGTTAAAATTTTTTCTGAAGAAAAACATTTGTATTCACACATTTGTTTACTTCGATGTATGACTTCGTGAGATGCGAAAATTCCTTTGGTTATTTGTTATAATGGTTTATTGAAAAATGTTTGTAATTGTATAAAATGTGTATATATATATGTTGTTGTATTTTACGTATTATGAGGCATCTGGTTCAGGGAAACGCGGCGTAGTCAAGGCACTAACAATAATAACGGCGCTGCGCGCTCATTTGGGGAGTTTTGTTGAAACCAGATGTGGGGATGGAGATAAAAATTTATTGTGATATATAAATAATATATGTAAAATTGATTAATATTATGGAAATAGAGACTCAAATAGTTTCATTTCAGGGAGACTGACCCTGAAAATCTTGAAAGTATAGCTTCAACGTGTTTCCAGGCTTGTTAAGAAGGGAGCAGAAGTACCAGCTCCATATGAAGTGTTAGATTGGGTCTGCGCACCCAGAATAATGAGTTTTAAGTGTATAAATATTTTAAGTAACGAAATGTAAAAAGTGAGTAGATAGCACAAATTAAACAGTAATTATTAATGTTGGCCTAGTTATTGGAGTAAAATTTATTGTCACGAGTTTAAAATTAAATTGAATATTAAAATTCTAAGATGAGTAATGAAAATTAAAGTCAAGATAAATTTTGGAAATTATAAAAGTTAAAATTTAAGATTAAAATTGCAATGAAAATTAAAGTCAAGATAGATATTGGAAATTATAAAAAGTTAAAAGAAGATTTAAGATTAAAATTTAAATAAAACTCAGAAAACGAAGAAATTTAGAAATAGAGATTTAGACACGTAATTTATTAAGGGCATTGAGAACCCTTAAGTAAATCACGTTTTTTCTTGGAGGGGTTGTGACGTCTCTCGCGTCTTTCTGATTAACATGACTCCTAAGTTCTTTGACGGCCACGATTAATGGCAAAACTTTTCCAACCCAATACCAAGAAGAGAAACGGATCGAATATGTAAATGAGATATACTATAAAAGGATAGCGTGACAAACCTAGATATAGCGTAGCAGGCTCAGAGATTGTATTGTGGAATTATTCTGATCGATAGAGTGACAAAGCTTAGTGTGGAATCTTGAGGATCAAGAATTAGCTACCTTGCGGATCAAGAATCTTCATATATAAAGTTTATAGATAATATTCTCTAGGTCAAGGGACCAGAACTGAAAAGGTAATATTAGATATAAGTAATTAGATAACAGGATTATTTAGGATAATTGAGATAGAGGATCTAGTTGCGTGATCTGACTTAAATACGTGATTTAATTTGGGCTTGACTCTCACTCTAATTAAATTTGTCAAATTAGAACTTAAGTATTATAAGTTACTCTTAATAAAAGTTGTATTAAGAATTATGTCTCTTCATTTTGATAATCCCACACCTCTAGCTTACGCGGAACCGGCAAGACATGGTCATCACAGGATGGCTATGTCTCAAGGTATTGTCCTCGTCACTTGAAATTGGTTTTGTCATCAGTAGCCCTCACGTTGCTTTAAAGTACAGCACTAATATATACTCACTTATTCTCTCTTTATTTGTGGTCAGGCTGGAATACTCAAAAGCAATGAACTATAAATATTAAAACCAACATATATTTTTAAAATTTATTGTTTTACTTACGCAGTTGCAGTATCTACACATATCAATAAAAATGAGGTGTCTGTTTGTAATTTGAAATTAACAGCTTTTTACTAAATGCATTTAAAAGTATATACGGTACTTATATGAAAAAATCAATTTTTAAAATTTTTGTCTGTCTATCTGTCTGTCGGTTTGTTCCGGTTAATATCTGAAACAGCTAGGCCAATTTTGACGAAAAGTTCACTGGCAGATAGCTAATGTTTTAAGAAATAACTTAGGCTACTTTATTAAAGAAAAAAAAATTAGATTTTAAAAATGCTTCTATAAATATCAAAAAATAAGCAAACATAATTGTAGGAAAAAATAAATCCAGCAAATTTTGATACTAATAATATATTAAAGCTTAGGAAAAGTTGATATATTTCGTAATTTATGTTTTAATAAACTGAAAGATAGATGTATTAAAGGAGTAGGAAGTAAAAATAGTGAACTCTTTTACCATTTTATAACCTCACAAATTGATGCGCTATTTTTCTAAAGTATAATGTTGACGTGTATTCTGAGAAAATATATATAAGTTTAATAATTAAAGAAAATAATTAACTTTAATGAAATTAATAATAATCTCTCTATGTATTATACAAAATACGAGTTGAAAATATAGTAATTAAGCATTTTAATACAAATGATCATATAGTGGAATTATGCTGTTTATGTTTACTACAAAATATTTAATGCTTTGCTAAATATTATTTTATTATTTTATATGTAAACGTGATCTATATTAAATATTATTGTTCATCAAATTAGTGTACCTATGAATTACTCAAAATAAAATGAATAAGCACATTGTATTTTTAGTTAATACCGAAAAATCCAGGGATATATTTGAATTTTGAAAAACTCATTTGAGAGTTTGCATTACTTATAAAGTGTGTGTGAAACGCTGAAAACTTTCTCTTATTTTTCTATTATTCTAGACTTTTCAAATTTGCAGTTTATTGTGTCTGACAAAAATCTTATTCAGGTAAATATTTATTAATGGTAATTTAAGTAAAAAAATCTTTTTACAAAAAGGGGAAAGGAAGAAAAGGACCATTTTAATCCTTTTAAGCAATGACAAAATAGAAAAGTGGAATAATTAAATTTTTCGCCTCTCTAAGGTTATAGAAACCGCAAAAATACACACGCGCACACATTTTATTCTATAATTTATTTTTCTTAAGAAATTTTGAATAACTTTTAAAAAATGAGTTTTTAAAGCACAAAATAGGGTACAATTTCAAAAAAACTAATGTTTTCTGTTAGCTAAATGTTTTTGTGAATTATCAAAGCGGATCAAATTTATATGATCTAATAAAAAAATATGTATTATTATTTAAACAATACTTAATTTAACGCTTATGCCCAGATGAGTTTTCACGAATGGGATGCTCTCCCATCATTGGGTATTTTTCGCTTTCTTCAGGGCGAGCTTTTTTTAAAAAGGCGTATAAGAGGACATGTTTCTTTTCCTTTTTTCAGAATAATTGATGTTTTCTCCTAATAACAAATAATAAATTATAATTAATAATAAATACAACCTCAGACAATAAAGTTCGGTAAATAGTCCTGTAACATTAACGTACACTCATGGACAAAAAAATTAGCGCACCAAGAAGGAATCGTCAAAATGAAATGAAATTTTACATACGTAATGACTACTTTGATACAAGTAAATGATTAGAAAATCAAAGAAAAATAATCATTTATTTCAGAGGAAAAGACAAAAGAATGGAGGATTTAATACCCTATTGAATCTCCTTTAGCGCGAATGCACGATGCGATACGATCGGGCATTGAGGTATACAAGTTCAGTATGATGTCTTGAGACATTTCGTTCCTTATTTGCTGAAACCTTGCCTCTAGTTCGTTCAAACTCATGAGATGACCAACTCACCGTCCCAAATGGTCCCAGTTATGCTCGATTGAAGACAAATCTGAGGATCGGGCAGGCCAAGAAAGGGTAGCAACAGTACGGAGACGGTCTTGTGACACCCTTGCCGTTTCAGGGCCGAGTATTGTCTTGTTGAAAAATGGCTCCTGGAAGCCATTGTATGAGTGGCAACAACATGTGGTTGCAGGATGTCATGAACGTACCGCTGGGCTGCTCAAGGTGCTACGGATCAATAATAGGATGACCGTGTAAAGTAGGCAAAGCCCCCCATACCATCACACCAGCTTTGGAAGCGGTGTGTCACTGTAAAGCAAAGGCAGGATTGAGTCGTTCACCATGGGGTCTCCACAAACGAACACGATTGTTATCACTGCCGAGATTGAATCTGGATTCGTCGCTAAAGACGACCTGGTTTCATTCCACTGCAGTTCAGTTTCCTCGTGCGCGACACTACTCCAAACGGAGGCTTTGAAGGCTGGGTGTCAAGGGCAGCACACGTAATGGGCGCCACGATCCCAAATGTCCTTCAGCAAGGCACCTTCGTATTCGAGAAAATACAGTGTCCCTAGTGAAGGTGCTACCTGTGCCTGGATGGTGGCCGATTAAGCAATTGGCTGTACGTGTACATTTCTTATGATATGGTGGTCTTCTCGATGCCTGTCTGTCGAGGGCGGCCTGAGCCTGGTCTTCGTGTAAATGACATCTGACGGATTCAATGGTCCCTACACCTCCTCACAACACAACCAGAGCGGCCTAATTGACGACCTACTCACCTAGCCGACCACCCAGGTTCCATCATGCCGAAGATTTTCCCCCATTTAAACTGAGACAACCGCTCATATAGTCTTCGAAAATGGCGTAATGGCATGTCTACCACAGCTCTTGCTTTGTAATCGATTCAGCAGGCTCAAACACGCTTTGGTTACCTGTTTTATACTCCACGGAGAACGACGCTATACGCCCTCTACCGACTACACTTTATGCGCAATCATGCTACATTTCTAATCATTTGCATATCTTACCGACATGTACCTTCATGCCAAGTTTCGTCACGATCCCGCAATTATTTCTTGGTTCGCTAATTTTTTTGTCCATGAGTGTTAAATGAAATATGAATGAAAGTTACTGTCCTTTGAAACAATCACCTCTCATAACTATGAACCGCTGAGATCTGATATACAATCTTTGGAGACTTTGTAAGAAGTCTTCTTTTGAGATGGAGTTCAAAATTAACCGTCACGTTTTGTTGGATGTTAGGAATATCGTCAACATCGATAACACTTTTTCTCATCCTAAGTTCTGGGCAACGATTTGTCGCAACAATTCACAGTTAATTTGCAGTTCACGAGCTATCATACGGTCAGTTAATTGACGGTTATTGATTGATTTCTTCACTTTTTTAATATTTTCGTCACTGACAGAGGTCGCCAGTCTTCCGCTACGAGGGTTGTCAGAAACAATTTCCCTGCTTTTGAAAACGGGCAAAGCACTCGTACACACACTTCATGGACAGTGCTTGATACTTCATAAACAGGTACCAGCATCGCATAAGCTGTTTCTAGCGTCTTGCCAAAATTTAAACAAAACTTTAAATGGATCTTTTGTTTGTTCATTTTCCTGTTCACAGTTAAGAACTAATGTACTAAGCAAACACTTTGTAAAACAAGTTTTACACGGAAGACGAATGAATCTCAAATGAACAACAGTGAGAGTAGATGGTCAAAACCTGCCGCTACCGTTTTGTATTACCAGTATTGCCACAGCGGCCGTTCTTAATTCATTCGATGAGTTTCATTTTTAGAGGTAGTAATTAGTTAATGAAAATAATTAAAAATAAACCTTTTTTAAAGAATGCACATTATTAATATAATATATAGATTATTGTTGCCACTTGACAGATCACTTGCCTTTCGCTTTCAAAAGCATGAAACTGGTGACATTTCACACAGTTAAGGTATCCAACTACATTCGGAACAGTGATTTTGCAAAAGTTCATAAATGGATAATATTTATGATATTTTGTGTCACTTAGATTAGAAAACATATATAAAATTGTTTTAAGAATAGTATTACAATAAAAAATTATTTAAGTACAATATTTGACAAAAAATGAACATAGAATGGCCCATTTTCAAAACATTCTCCTTTTATGAAAAATGCTTCTATTATAATAATGTTTTGCCTGTATATAGCTCAGACCTCTGTACAGAGGCGAACTAGAATTTTTGAAATATATAACTTAGAAGTGGATTTATCCATATTTTACTACAACAGAGGGGCAGAAATTTTAAGAAAAAGACGTCGGTAATTATTTCAGTTTGTAGTAAATCTGAAAATAAAGTGAATTTTTAAAAATCCTAGTTGAGAAAATCTGGAGCAGTCTTTACTTTATATAAGCAAAATATAATTATTATAGAAGCATTTTTTATAAAAGGAGAACGTTTTGAAGAAAGGTTACTTTAAGTTAATTTTTTGCAAAAATATTGTATTTAAATAATATTTTCGTCATATAATGTCCTTAAAACTATTTTATACATGTATTCTAATCTAAGTGACACTAAATATCATGAAAATTATCCATTTATGCGATTTTTAAAATCACAGTTCCGAACGTAGTCTAATACCTTAAAATGAAGTACTAATTCTTGTGAAATATTGCATTTTTAATCTCTTCTAATATTTTTGATACTCAATAAATATTTTCGATGATTTTGCTTTTTTAAATGTCATACATTGACGAATTTAATTTTCGTCATAACAACGAACGCACTATTTTTGTACAAAATAAAAAATACTTAATATGCATCTAAAACGAAAGTGTATGTTATTACTACTACTTATGATTCCTACTTCTAACTTACTTGGAAATCAATTTGCATTATTTATTTCATGAGTAAAGTTAATATCCGTCACAAGTCATTAAACCAGGAATCCATCACCTTTTTACTGCTAGCGATACTTGTTTACATTCATATACCTCGACTAAAAATCAATAAATTTCATCATAACCATAATATGAGTCAAGACTGTAATTAAACGCTTGAAGTTAGAGTGGATTTTCGATGTTGCGTCAAAATTAACGGAGACTTTTACTTCACTTAAATGCTCATCTAAATTCACAGCCATCTTTTAGAATTAAAATGACTGAATCTTTCAGTGTTTTTTTTTCCCAAATCAAATTTCAGACTCATCAGGATTTGTTACAATGATAAAGACAGTCAAGGAGGAAATATGTAATAGTTTGTATGAGTGTTTATTTTATCCACATGATATTGAAGTTTTCAATAAATTATTACGGACTTCCCTTTGTTTTAGATATCATCAATTGATCAAGATACTATCTAAGACGATGTCTCTCTAAATGTTCCCACCATGGAAAGTGTGCATATTTCACACACACATCTCAACTATATCCATCGAAACGCCTTTGAGAGATATTACACCTACGCCTAATCATACAAAATACTCCTTGTCGCATAATGGTAGTGTATTCACATTTCAAATATTAGTCCTTATTTCAACTTTGAAGCATTTATTGTTACGACAGGAACATACACATACACTAAATATTCATTAAAAAATTTCTATTTTATGGTTGGGCTCAACACCGAAGCTCCACAATCGGCCAAAGTTTTTTACAGACTGATTGAATTCCACATTGGTTGGGGAAGGTTCATACAAATTCCCTTTAGGGATTATTGTGGAACAAGTCGCCACATCTTTCATCACTAAAACCGCTTAAAAACTTAAGTATGCAAACAGCGGTAAATGTTCCACACCATACTCTTTGGAGATCATTGAGATTGTTGAACTACGGTGTAAGAGTTATTTAAGTTGGTTTCATACTGTATACATAACGAGCAAAACTTAAAGCTCAGGCAATTTCCATTGTTTGATGATCCTCAAAAGTCATATGGATTTGGATATTATTTTATTATTTTGCACTTTATACGCTTAGTATGGAAACCACTTCATTTTAATTTCATAGGATGTCCAAAAACTCCTTGTTTCAATTTGGATGGGAGGTAAAAATTATGTTCCTTTCACACGTTGAACTGTGTCTCATATAACAGAAGGAGCAAATTGTCTTGGGCTAATTTTGAAATGAAATCATTTTATATCTTTCACCCGTGGTCAACTGCCCCTCCTTCAAGCCCTCAAAAATCGTTCTCTTCACATTTGTTGACTCAACTGAAAGCATATTGTGGAAGCTACGCACTTCACTTGCGGCTACACGTGTATTGAAAGTGGAGAAAGGTATTTATTGCTTCTTCGCACGCAATCACATTGTACCCATGAGTCAGAACCTCCCTTTTCAGTCAACTTTTTTCACCATGAGAAAAGAATACTCTCTCATCTTCACTATAGAGCAGGGGACCGAAAATGAATTGACAGGCAAAAAGTCGCTTCGTGCGAAACTGGCCTTAAAAATCATAATCACATAGGAAAGTATAGGTGAAATGAATAGGTGACAATGTACGCGCTTACCCTTTAAGACTAGAGACTGGCATGAACAAGAATCTATGCACGAGTTGTCACATATTCGCTTTGTCTGTCGCATAGCAAATAGAAATGAATGCTTTATTACATGGTTGTTTCAAGAAAGATATCCAACGAGGCACCAAGAAGAATTTATTTATGTACATTAAAACCTTGCCAAACGTGGATTTCCTGCAGCAAGAATTTAGGATACCAAGCGTACACCAATGGTGATAAATGTACGCAATTCAGATCATTTTGGGGGTATAATAAGATTTATGTGCCACACTTTTTCTGTGTTGTAATCCATCTTGTAACACTATCTCCTCTATCACGTTTTTTTTTCTATTACGTTTTCGTAAGTCACCATGATTCTTAATGATGTTCTTTTCCTCGCTTTTAAGTTAGTGCACGAAGTTTATGGACACTATTGGCTATTATAACTTAAAGCTCGCAGTTCCCATTTCCGGTTTTTAAAATCGCTTAATAGATACTTTTCAAACCCGTGTTTTTGGAAAAGCGAAAGGGAAAAATATTTATTTTTAGTGTCTTTTAAATTAGAATAATGTATACAATTGTTTTTGGATATTATGACAAAAATTATTTAAATTATTTTGAAGAAATTAACTTAGTAATTTTTTTTCCAAATGCCCCGTAAAAATGCTTCTATTGTATTAAATTTTGCCGATTCAGCTTCAGCCCTCTATAGAGGATCAACTAGAATTTTTTGAAATGCATAATTTGGGAAGTGGGTTTTTATCCATGTCTCAAAAACAGAAGGGAAAAAATTTTAAGAAAATAGGGATAATTATTTCAAAGGGTTGTAACTGGAAAAAAAAATTTAATTTTTCAAAAAACACAGTTGAGCCTCTGTACAAGGTCAGAGCTGAGACAAGCAAAATATCATTATAATAGAAGCATTTTTTCAAAAAATAGAACATTTTGAAAAAAAAAGGGTTTCCGAAATATTGTATTTAAATAATTTTTTTTTCATAATGTCCTTAAAAAAAAAATATAAAAAGTATTCTAATCAAATGAAAACAAATATCATGAAAATTATCCTTTTTATGCGTTTTTTTAAAATCATGGTTCCGAACGTAGTCGGATCCCTTTTTTAAATTGATTATTGTTTTATTTTTGCACCCCAAAAGGTGAAAGAAAAACATATATATTTTTGGGGCCGATGGTTTCCCGCATTTTTGACAATTTTTTAAATTTTAAATTTTAAAAAAATTTATAAATACTTTAACACTGTATTTACTCTTATTTTTAATAACTTTCTTAAAACTTCACGTGTTTGGATATCTAGCTTGTAACTTCATCGTGATTATTTAGAAGTTAAAAACTAATTCACATGCTGATGTTGAATTTTTATTGTGATAGTAACTAATGCAGTATTAAATTTTCTTTGTTATGATCTTTATTAGAATATATTATACAGTTGGAATGTCACGTAGTAAAGGGTTTTTCCCTCAAACCTTAGAGATAGATTCACACTAGAAGCAAAACAAGGGCTAAATCAAAGTTACTATGCTACATACTGTCTTCATAAAAAAAGGTCATAGGTAAGGCCTATTTTTTGTATACGGGGTTTACGAAGTCAAAGGGGAAAACCCAGGGGTGGTAGTAAGCAGCATGGGGTAAATTAATCAACATAGAAGGTGAAGCCAAAAAACCAAAAGTTTATTGAAGTAGATCCCAAAAAAAAATTTAAAGGGCGGGGCGATAAAAAATGGGAAGGGGGGAATAAGAGGTAAGAAATACATTTGTTAGACGTAAAACATCTTTGCTAAAATATCACAGTTTGACGTCAGAACTTCAACAATATGTGATTGTCACAGAAATCTTTTTAAATTGCTACCGTGTGGTGGAAGCACAGTCGTACCCACCGGACGAATTAATGTCGGGGCGCGTTCAAAACAAATTCGGGGGGTCTGGGTGATGCCCATTTAAGGATAACATCCGTGCAGGGGAAACCCCCCGAGCCCCCTGGCAGCTCCAAAAACAAAGATTTCAGAAGAAAAAAAACTAAAGGGGTTGAGGTCCGGGGAGCATTTGGGTGCCAGAAACAGGTCCGCCACTTTTAAAATTTACCTTCCGAATATGGGGAGAGGGGGATGGTTGCGAACAGCAATCAAAAATGTTTGGGGCATTTTCATGCATTAACCCCACCTTCTGATCCCCGGGGGGGTAATTTTACCTTTTTGTTCACCGCAGACAAATGGGAAATTTGAATACGCAGAGATTTATTTAACTCTACTTGGGTACTTTTTAAATCTCCGGGATTCGTTTGGTCACCCCTTTTCCCAGAATCCCGCGGGATTTTTACCGGGCAACCCCAACCTCCGATCTATAGTAATTTGTTGCCCCATGCTCTACCTACTATCACTCCCCCTGAATTTGTTTGGGCAAATTTTAAAACCCCCTGAGGACCTGGGGCCCCCCAAAAAATTTTAAAACGTCATTGCCCTCATTTCAAAACTCAACAGCCTCACTAACCCTCCTTCATTTCAATTTAAAGAGAAACCCTAATCTGCACAGTTTCTTCATAAGTAAAGGCTCTCAATGAGCAACGATAAAATAGATACCCTTTAAAAGGTTTAAATTTAAAAAATCTGTTGAGAACTCCTTCTATACACATTAATAATAAATATATCTAATTATATAAAAGATTTGAAAATTCATTTGGAATAAACCATATATATAAATAAATATTTTTTTAGAGCCGATTATACCTTTGATGTTTTAACGCTCTATTCATTACATATGTATTGTGATTATGATGAAATAATAGGACTCGAAGCAAAAAATTTTTCGAATTTTGTGTAAATAGTGTAAATAATGTGTATTTGGTTGTTTTTACATTTTTAACCCAAGTTATATTTTTTCATGTTAAAAATGTACTTTCACACCCAGTTATAATAGGATTTAATGAGAAATTTTGGGGAAACTTTGCGGGGGCCCAAATTGGACTTTTGGCTACTGTTGGGGCCAATTTACAATTTTTGGGGCATGGGCGACCATGTTGGCCGTCGAAAACCCCCGGGATTCTTTCTAGAAAGTAGTGAATTTCCATTAACGTCACCCTAGGGCACGGTGGTTATATTTCTGGAAGTTTTATAGCCTATAAAAAGGAGTGCCAGCCGCAAAACCCGTCAGTCTGATTTTAACCACGAAGAGGAGGGTTGTTTTTTCTAGGATTAGCTCGGGGTGCTTTTTAAAATCTTTACAAAGTGTATTTTAAACACTACAATTGTGTTTGAGTGCTTTTGAAGGTGCAAACCTTTGGGGATTTATTTTGGGAAAATTGCAGCGAATCCTGTATTTAAAGGATTGATTCTTGATAATAAACCCCCATTGCTCCAAAAAATGTTTATTTTTGATTGTTTTGATAAAATTCGGAACCGATCTAGGTAAAAATATGTTTTTTTTTTTTTTATTATATTCTTTTTATTTTCATTCATTTGGGGGACTGTTACTTTTTTGTTTTTAAAATTTTTAATAATTTTTATTCATTTGTTGAAAATCAGCTTTAATGTTTCAAGTGAAGTAATACAGGGAAAATCGCTTAACATGAAACACCAGGGGCGAAAAAAATTTTTTCGTGTTAAAGGATA
>BMAV01003567.1:0-22635 GCA_019973955.1 Trichonephila inaurata madagascariensis
AAATGTTTGCAATTTTTTTTCATATATAATCGATTCGTTGACATTTGTTTTAAAAAAAAAAATATTAAATAAAAACTTATTGCATTTACATCAAGGTAATTTATGTGGAAAAATTAAAAAAATGGAAAGTTTACTGCATTGTTAAAAAAAACAATTCTTTTATATAGAAAAAGGACAATCATAGGAATTTCAAGAGATTTTTAAGGGTATACGCACGTTCGGAACCATGATTTTGCAAAGCGTATAAATGGGTAATTTTTTGGATTTTTTAGTATCGCTTGATTTGAAAATGTATAAAAAATTTGTTTTAAGAATAGTATTACAAAAAAAATTTTTTAAAATACAATATTTTGACAAAAAATGAACATAAATTTTCCCAATTTTTCAAAATATTCCCCTTTTTGTGAAAAATGCTTCTATTATAAAATATTTTGCCTGTATATAGCTTAGCCCTCTGTACTGAGGCCCTACTAAATTTTTGAAATATATAACTTAGAAGGGGGTTTATCCATATTTTTACGAAAAGGGGGAAAATTCAAAAAAAAAACGTCGATAATTACTTCAGTGGGTTTAACTCAAAAAATAATTGAATTTTAAAAAAAAAAATAGTCCACATCTCTGGAAAGTTTTTATTTTTATATAAGCACACACACACACACACACACACACACACAAAAAAAATATTATTTTTTTTAGAAGAATTTTCAAAAAGAAGAACTTTTTTAAAAAAAAGTTATTCTAATTTAAATTTTTTTGCCAAAATATTGCATTTAAAAATTTTTTTGTCAAAAGTCCTTTAAAAAATTTTAGAGTATTCTAATCTAAGTGACATAAATATCACAAAAAATATCCATTTTGCGCTTTTAAAATCAGGGTTTCCCGGGAACTTCGGATACCTTAATAAGAAACCTGAGAATGCACTCTAATCTCTAAACCCGAGAAGCAATCAAACTTATTAATCTAACGGTAATGCAAATAAGAGTACTTCTCTCCTCTTCTGGGTTTTTTGGTCCCACTTCCCCTTACTGTTTTTTTTTTTGAATTAACAATACTAAGTGCGACCACGTGTCCCCAACCGTATGCGTTTTTCTTCTACTCAATTTTCAACCATCATCCCGCTTATTCCCCAACTAAATAGATGCTCGCATTTACATAAAATCAAGTCATCTCTACGGAAAGCGATTTTCAACTAAAATTGTAGTTAAAAGGAGTATTTTACCCAAGAGGATTAGTAGAAGCGCGCGAACAGAACCCGTAACACCAGCAGAAGAAAAATTCATAATTTTCTATTCTTAATTTACACCACAGGAATTAAATGCAACTCTTACTAATTATTTACACTATACAAACAAATCTTATTTTTAGTATTCGCGATATGACATTTCTTATTAATGTGTCAATTAATTTATATACAGAGTTACGGAAATTGAAATTCTTATATTTTTTAAATTTCCACTCAACTTGTTCGAAGTACAGAAACGTTCCCATGGTGATAGAATCGAAACATTACTCAAGTACCTAATGACGTCTTAGGATTTCTTGAGGTCCTAAGCCCCAACGCAAGCGTAGGCCCCTCTTGTTATTCCTTTAAGGCTGAATCCTTTAATGTTAAAGAATAGGCCCCGAATTTGTGGAACATTTTTTTCAGATATATAAGAAATGAAAAATTAATATGATATTCTGGCTTCACTATCCTTTAAAAAGCAGCATTGTTTATCATATTTCCCTTTTTTAACAGAGTTGATTCATTTTTTTCTGGTATAAAATGTGTTTCGCGTTTTTTCTCCTACGCCGTAATGTTAAATGGGCTATGGCTTCCCGTATTAAAACGAAAAAGAACGTATTCATGGAATATTTGAATTTTTAAAAAACACTATATTGTGTTAACAGGGATACGAGCTATAATTCCTAAAATTTCCATGGAAATTAAAGTATTTTTCTGTCGAAAATGTGCTTCACTTTTAGTTCAAGCTCTCGTACTTTTACCGAAAACAGCCTTAAGTAGACAATATATAGCATACGTTGTCAAAATACTGGCACAACAGTAGCCCGTAACAAATAAATGTACATAACTCACAGTCTCATAAACATGGGCACAAACTGACTGCAAACTTTCGACTGAATGAATAACGATGGTGTACGGTGTTAGGCTTACGCCTAACAAAACACGGCATAATTGTGAAATCTGTTGTTGCTCATGCCACCTGAAGACATACAGATAGGCCCACGTTCATCGTGGCAATGGGCTAAGACGCCTGTCGTTGGCTTTAGCCGGCCCATACAGGCGACAGTACGATTTAGCCGGAGGAATTCCCGGGAACGATAGATGGCGACACCACCGTACAATTTAGGCATGAAACTGAATTGGAGGGAAATTTTTCTGTTTCCTGCACTCGTGATTCAACCCACAAGACTTTCGGACCCATGAAACGAGCACGTGCTCCCCGTATGGGGATATTTGGGGGACGGGCATCAACAGGCCTTCTGGTCCGGGGCTCTAACCACTAGGCTACGTGAAGTCTTGCTCTGTTACCACTAGGCACTAGTTCAAAAAACCCCATTTCGAATAGGCAATTTAATTTCGATTAAAATTATTCGGATCATGATCTTGTTGAAGCTGAGCTGAGAACGAGAAGAGGCCCTGGACCCAGTTGGCCCATGCATAATAATGTCCCTACTAGTGCCGCTTGTTGAACGGAACAGTTTAAAAATTACAAATAAATCTGTATCAGCCATTGCCTGCCCAGAACAATAAAAATAAACTATTTTCCTTCACGATAATTACTTTTTAAGATGAGCTTATTATTTCATATCATTAAACCCTTTTTGTTGGTCAACATTCGGTTTCTTTTTAATACTAATACTTTTTCTAAGAATTATGACAATTTTCGGCAGTCTTCTGTACTGTGTAGTTACCTGTGACCCTTGTTTTTCTTTTTAGGAGTGCGGCGTTAACAAACGCTTATTGTACAGTTTGGTCATTTTGAGCTCTCTTCTTTTTTTTTTAAAGAAGGCTTTACAGTATTTATTACATTATATCAGCGTTTCTCAAATTGTGGGTCGCCCCCCAGGGTGCGGGATAACTCTACGAGGGAGGCGAGAGCATTTTGAAAATTCGAGAACAGAAGATTATTTAAAAAATATATATTATTAATTTACTAAATGGAAACAAAAGATATTCTGGCATAATAAAAAATAAAATTAATATTTACGCTGATATAATACACTTATAAATGTATCAGTGCTGCACAATGTATTTT
The DNA here is from genome assembly GCA_019973955.1 of Trichonephila inaurata madagascariensis. NCBI lineage: Eukaryota > Metazoa > Arthropoda > Arachnida > Araneae > Nephilidae > Trichonephila > Trichonephila inaurata. The sequence continues at coordinate 3,261 of BMAV01003567.1, forward strand.
GTAATTAATTTAACAATACTAAGACAAGAACACGTTTAATAATTACCAGTGGACTCGTGTTATAAATTACCCCTTAACTGCCAGTTAAAAGTTGCGATTCCCCTGATGCCTCCGTTTTCCACGTACGCATTGATGTATTTGGGGGGGGAAAAAAAAAATCCTCTGATATAAGTAAATCCTTTAAAAACACTGTCAATGTCCTTTTATTGCATTCCAAAGCCTTCGGAACAATTTTATGGATAGCAGTGCACATAAAAGATCTTACTTCGGAAATACGTGTGGGGCATTTAACGACGTTCAAATACGCCGGTTGCACTTAAGAGTTAAAAGCCGTATCGTAGTTTTAGCATCAATGCATTGTTGTTGGTATGGAAGGGGTGTGATGAAAATTATGATAGAATATTGGGTCGGAAATATTGAAAGTTTGAGGAGCACTGCATTAATGAAGAGCGCACTGCATTGTGTTGATGATTTTATTTCATGACCCTAGCCATCCCCAGGTCCTCAAAATTGGGGTGAAACAGAGCTAAATCGTTCTGTCACCTGTATGGTGCTCAAAGCTACGGCTAACGACAGGCGTCACTTAGCCTTTTGTCATGATGAATTTCATGGTCCTTGATCTGGCCTTTATCGATCAGGTGGCATTAGTAACAAGAACATTAAATTTCATAAATACAAATACGCCATTCACTGTTTATTCGAAAGAATACAATTACACAAATATTTCTCTACATATTATTACTGATCGGCTACTGTATACACCAGAACAATGTTATTCTTGAAGAAACTGAAGGACGGCTTCTGTGAATTCTTGAGGACAATCATTGTGGACTGTGTGCGTAGCATCTTCAATGCCCACGAACTTGGCATTTGGAAACAGCTTCAGGATGTGAGGTTCTTCTACATCTCTGAAAAGAAACAAAATCAATATATCAATCAATATATCAATATACTATACTGATGGTTTGGCTCCCTTTGAAAATCTAATTTGGTGCTCACTTATTATAACGACCGATTTCTCAACATTCAAATACAGGGTGAGCACAAAAGATGGACCCGATTTTAAAAGAAATGATATTATCGAAATTTTTACTTGTTACAATAGGTGATACATGAATGTGAAGAGAAATATACTAAGTTTTTTTCTGTTGCAAATTTTTGATGTGTTACCGTCTTGTTACACGGCATACGTCCGATCTGTAATTCAGTTCGTTCCATACCTCTTGTAACCTCACTCTATCGGTGGCACGTAATGCTGCCCAAATCCTCTGTTATATTTGTTGTGTCAATTTCAAATGATACGGCAAATAAATTTTGAAAATAAATTTTTTCTCTGAAAATTTTCCGTACTGTTTTCTGGGACTAGTTCACCGCGACAATTCTCGTAGACTTTAAACAAAACTCTGCCTCACCCTCTCCATTGCTTCTTCCGAGACTCTTGACCGGCCCCGCTGCTTTTCTTTTTACACAAGCAAACCGTTTTCTATAATTGAAGGTACCATCTCAGAATACTCTTGTTGATTGGTGCCTCTTTTCCGTAGTGATTCCTAAATGCAAGTTGCCCCAAAATTACAGCAAAAACTCGTGTATACACTAACGCAAAAACTTTTCTCTGCCATTGTCGCCATGTTTGAATTTTTAATCACTGCGATCTTGAATGTGTTTACACCTGTTGATATATATTGAGAAAAAATACTTGGGATATATATTTCTCTTCACATTCATATGTCACTTATAGTAATAAGCGCAGTAGTTTGATAATATGATTTTTTAAAATCGGGCCCATCTTTTGTGTTCACCCTGTACATCGCCAAATCAAAAATCAAAAAAGTCGCCAAATGCTGCCATTGTTCCCTCACATACGCGAAAACAAAATCGCCTGTATGCTCATGCCGCATTGGCCCAAACGACAAATAAATTAACGAATATGTAGAACAATAAAGAACTGTATTTAAATAAAATGCATATATAATAAACTTGAAGTAAACAAAAAATCTAATAACTAGATCAGGGATGGCGAACCAGTGGCACGCGTGCCATGGATGGCACGCGACACTATATTTTGGGCACGCCAGCTATTAAAATGGTTTACATTTTATTTCAAAATAACTAAGTTCACTATAAAATATTCCCGAACAAACGTGGTGATCGGTCGAGGGGGGGAGAATGCCCTCTTTTTTTATTGTTTTTCCCTAGTTACGTCGTGGACAAATTGCTTAGATGCAAAGTTTGTGTCTACGCAAAACATAGTCAATTTCATTGACAAACTGTATTGAAAGTTTATTTGTGTCATACCCGGGTTTTTTAACTGTTATGGGCATGACTAGTTCAACAAAAGAAAAAAAAGGAAGATATAAGTGTAACAGAAATTTCAAATTTGATGAACCCCAGAAATATGGTATTATTATAAAGGCGACAATGGTGTGTGTTTTATTTTTGGGAATATGGTATCAAAACATCGTTTTAAAAACGGTTTTAAAATAAATCACATATACTCTTGTCAAAAAGTGAACCACAGTAAAAAAAACCCAATTGCTTAGAAATGTGTGGAAGGTAACCCAATTCAGCATACATTTCACTAAAATTAAGCTTATTTGACAAAAATACAATGATGTTACTTTAATTTTAATATCACACATATAACTAAAACATTTACAACAAAACAGTATAAAAGGTGTTTGTAGTAAATAAAGAGTTTCGTGTTGTTTTAGTTTTATTGTGTGTGTTTCCCCACTAAACACAAGTAAAAATGATTTGATGGCATGTCTATATACCTCATTAAACATTTCTTTTGAAAAAATGGCACGTTGACCCACAAAGGTTCGCCACCCCTGAACTAGATCATTTAGGCGAAAACCCATAACACAGTTCTTCTCAAACTTTCAATACTGGCGCCCCCTTTTCAATCATAATTTTATCGCGCCCTCTTATACATAATTGTATTGAAAACAATAATAACACTTTGACGCTAAAGTCAAAACGATCTTAATTATAAAACCTACAAATTATAAAAAGTATATTAAAATTTTTATATATGAAACTTTTAAGTAATATATATTTTAATTTTTCTCAAATTTTTTTAAATTGGAATAGATTGTAAAATGGGGTGGCTGCTTTAAAGTTAAGATCTCAGCCAAATATAAAAATGTACTCAGGTGTCTTTTTCTAATGTAAACCCCTTTAAAAAACTTTCCTCTGCAAAAAAGCCCCAGGGAAGTCGCTAATACTTATTAAACTTGCCAATTTGTATTAAAAAAATCCGGCTATAACGCGCATTTTTTAACTAAAAAACAAGATAAAATTTGGGGTTTGCGCTTATACGCCGAATTTTGGGGCTTTAAAAAATGTTTTAAAAACAAATTTACGTTTATATATCGAAATACTGTTTTTTAAAAAAGAAATAACATACCTTATGAACTTTCTTTTGTTAGATAACATGAAAAGGCATTTTTTTTCGACCAAGGCAAATAAAGTACACGTTTCTTGTTCAATTAATTATTCAGGGTTTTCTAGGCCCCAGTTCGCAACCTTTCTGGGCTGCGGTAGCCCAGTGGTTAAGGTATGGGACCATGGCAGGCTTCATGAGTTGCCCCACACCACAAAAGACCCGCCTTTGGGGGGCAGCGATGCACGTTAAATCTGTGGGAGCTGAAACGTCCCCCCTTGGGAGTGGTGTGGTAGTTAGGAGGGGTCCCCTCAGGTGTCGTCCCGCCCGACCATGGTTCAAAATTACGTGGTCCGTCGCCAAAAGCCCTCGTGTAGCTAAACGTGCGACGAATATTCACCACTCAACTCGAAACCTTTCTTCTGAATAGGCCATTTCGTTCTCCTTTCAAAAAACACATTTTTCGTTGACATTTTAAATTTTGTCATTTCTTTTTTTCCCCACCCCCTTTGGGAAATTTCCCCCTTTCAAAATCCTTGTGCAGCACGTTTTCCCATTTTCTTTTCAAATTGAATACTAAATCTTGAAACCGGCATCGTTTTTTGCTTCTTTTTCCCGGGGACCCATTTTTAGTCTGTTTGAAGTGAATTCAATATTATTATTCATAGTATTGAATATACAAAGGCAGGGGAAAAGTCTCAGGCTTGTTCTAATTTATTTCAAAATTAATCGTCCTCCTCGTACATCACATGAAAGGGGAAAAAAGGGAATCAATGTTTATAGAAAAGGGGGGAAAAAAACCCAGCCATGGCGCTGTTGGTCCCCCCTCCTTTTGGCTTAAAGGTTGTATAATTCTAGAAGTATACTATTTTTTCAAAAGAAAGTCTGGAATGATTCATCCAATAAATAATGACTTCAAAACATAAGCAAATTGCACACTACATTTCAAATTTTTCAAAAGGGGGTGCGCGTTATACGGCGAATATTCTAAAAATTAAAAATACGCTTGAAAGTATAGGTGCGCGTTATAGGCCGGATTTTGAGGTAATAAATTAGTTATAAAATACCTTGTGGAACTGATACTTTAAAAATTATACGTCTGAATACCCCTTTCGAACGGTTTTTTTTTAAAAACTAAAACATTCTTAATAAATAGCGGGGATTGTCAGAAGAGAAACCCCAAATGGCGACAATTTTTACGAAAATGTAAAATGTATTTTACAATGAATGCTCATATTATAATTGTTTTAAGCGAACAGTAATTTTTTGCCTCATGGAATTAGTTTGAATTAATGTTAAACAATGAAAAATAATATAAAATTCAATGAAGAATAATAGTGTTATTTTAATATTTAAAGCGAAAGCTTCAAAGTGTTTTTTCGGGTTCAAAGTGTTTTTTCCACACTCGATACTAGGGTTAATGGTCAAGGGGGGATTGATCACCCCAATTTTTTTCATAAAAATTTTATTGTACACATAAAAACTTTAATCCAGTGAATAATTTAATTAAAGAAAGTAAACTTACCTACTTTCAAGAAACTTTTCTTTTTTTTTGGTAACAAAAAACAGTTTTGCCAGAACTTTCGATTTTGTGATCTATTGTCCCCGGGGACCACTTCGGGGTTAAAAATTTATTCATTATGAATAATTTTTCTTCCCAAATGAGGCAACACAAAAAAGGGGGCATAACTAACTGTACCAATAACGAAAGGTCAAACAGATTTTAAAAAAAACCCGATTACAGCTATAATTTCAGTATTTCAAAATAATCACGTGATGAATTTTTTTTGTTCCTAAATTTTTTTTGATTCGGGGCTGGGATGGTTTTTCTCTGAAAGAGTAGTAAAAATCACTCTCATGGATTACGAAATCAAATAAAGTTTTTATTTGATTTTTTTGGGTCAAAGATGGCTAATTAGGGTTTTAAAAGTTTTTATTTTGAATATATATATTATATATGACTTATATCGCCTATAAGTTATATCAGAGAAAAATGTTTTTGTAATTTTGAAAGTATTTTTTTTTTAATTCATTCCCGAGTAAATTAATTATTTTTTTAAAACTTTTATTTTCGATATGCTCCGCCCCCCGTAATATCCCCCCCGGGGGGCCCCGTTTGGGGAAAAACTGCCATAACAGCATTATTGTTTCATTTTTTTCCCCGTTTTTTCCTTAGAAAATAGATCCTAAATACTAAGCAATTTTCGCAATAAAATGAAAGAATATTACAAATTACAAACAATGTTGTAATTCTGGAGCATTCGTGATTAAGATTATTGTGTTTGAGCATCCGTGGAAACAGCACAACTTATAAAAAAGGGTTATTATATTTGAGCATGCGCGAACAAGATTATTACGTTTTAACACGGCAATAATTTATTTTTAGGTTTTGGCATAGTAATAGTTAAATGGGAATAGTTTTCCCCACTACTTGCTGCATATCGTGATATTTGGTGAAGCTTGTTCATTTGACATAATTGGTCGACGATATAAAACATAAGTACCTCTAATTTATTTTCGGTGAATAGAATATTTTATAAAAAATTTAAGGGTTTAAAAGGGGAAATATCTATTCATTTTTCAAACGTAATAAGCAATAGAACAATAGAACAGTCTAAGAGTTTTAATAGTGTGAACAGTTAAATATTAACAGTCTAAAAGTTATATCTGCATTAAACCATGTAATTCATAACGTTAACAGTTACATACTTACGATGTAAAAATATTCTAATTCATTTAGGCCCAAATTTTATGGAAAAATGATGAAAATATTTTCAACAAGAGCAATTTACCATCACGAGTCGTTTTTGGCCAGTAAAACTTTCAACAAGCTCATTGGTCAACAGACTAAACTCATGTGACGTCATAGTTCCACGATAAATGCAATAGCGTGCTTTTTCAGCAAATCAGTTCATAAATTCAAATGACGTCATAGTCCCTTTACAAATGCAAGCGCTTCTTTCCACTAAATCAGTTTAAGCACTTCGCTGTTGCGAACTTCTGATTTTGGCAGAAACTCTCTTCTAAAAAGTACATATTTGTCAACAATAATGACGTACATAGATTAGCAAAATACATTTGAATTAAAATTACACGTATAATAATAAAAAAAAAATTTAATTTTGAAAAACGTTTCGAAGAAACTTAATACTTAAACATCTTTGCTCAATTATCAAATTTGAAATTTTATCTAAATTTTACAAGTAGAACAGCAAATACAAGCCTAATGTCAGTTTTGAATTCAATGATAACATACAATAGCATTTATGATTTCACCGCCAAAAAAACTTAGCCTATTTAATGTTATTACCTCAAATGGCTACTTTTCCGTTTCGCCGGCGCAAATATCGTCAAGCAGGCTTTATTGGCGACAACACACAATATACGTATAAAAAATGTTATAAATGTTAGTTCTCATTGGTTTTTCATCTATTTTTGACATTAAGAAAAAGATGATAATGGTAAGAAAAGACCGCGACTTGTAATGAAAATATGGAGGTAAAAGGTAAACAGCGGGAGTATTCCGTTTGGCGTCGATTGTATAATTTTTGGCGACTTCATCGCTAGCGCCAGCAAACCGGAAAAGTACCCTCAAATGTTTCAAATATGTAAACCAAGGATGTTAAAGGCTAACTTCGGCCAAACAAACAAGGTTTAACTTTAAATGGGCCGTAAAAGAAATCAATGTTCATAGAAACGTAGGTTTATTTCGAATAATAAATTGTAATAAGTATATATAAAAGAACCAGAAAAGATTAATGTTTACGTCCTGACGTTTGACATTTCCTTTTCTGTTACTATCTTTTCTATTTAGGGAGAAATTTTGATATTTTTTATTTTTATTTTTGCCCATACCCCCGGGGCCGAAAATTTTTCTTTTTGGGGTTACCCCCCGGGCCCCAAGTTTGACACTTCTGATGTAGACCTTTTATATATTACAAATAAAAACAATTTAACTGACAAAGAGTGTTGTTGAAAAAGAGTATAGCATTGCGCTGTTAGACAGGGTTTCTTCCGTATGCCATCAAAATTAGATTTATAACAATAGGAGGCTTCTCAAAGTTTGAATTTTCCCGGCCCAATATTCAATCATAATTTTCTCGCCCCCTCCCCCTACAATAACAATGTATTGAATTAAACTCCCTAAAAACTTTTAACCTGCCATCGTTTTTAAAATTTCCCCTTAGCCAAAAGCGTTAATTTCCCCAAGTAAATAAATTCCCTTACTTTTTCGCACCATCCAAAATTATTCGGGCCGGAATCAATAAAGGACCTGACAGTGTTTGGGAAGGTTTCACTTGTTTTTTGCTTCTTTATTCATTACCCCCCCCAATTCGCATGCTCCAAGTGGAAAATGGTTGGCATTTGGAAACGAATCCCTAACAATCGGCAGTTAAAATTAATTATCCTTTACAAATTACAAAGATAACTGTTAAGATATAATTTTATATTGACAAGCTCATGGGGTCACTGGAATTATTAGACTTTTCTAAATTTTACTGTTAAGTTGATTTTTAAAATACATTGTTACATTTATACTTTTTAATTTTAATATATCAGTGTAAATGTGGTATTTTTTTTTTCATTTTGAATGGTTTTTAATTTACTGAAGGCAAAAAAAATTTCATTAAATAAAAATTTTGTTTTCGGCTTTTTAATATGCTCCGCCCTCCTCGTGGTTTCACGGCCCCGGGGGACCCCCACGAGAAACGCTGCATTAATAAAATTTCATGTAAACGTTAAATTAATCACTCAATTTTAATTCAAATACACATGTTAGTAGCATAGTTACACACACACACACACAAATGTGGTTTCTGATTCATTTTTCAACAAAAAAAATTAAATGCTTTTGACATTTTAGGGACAATAACTTTACTTGTCATACTAATAAAACATTCAGTTTGAATATCAGAATATGTTTTACATATGCGCATATTTAACTCTTCTTTTCTCAAACATGGGGGCACCTCCTAGGCACGATACTCCCTCGGCCCACAATCTTTTTTAACCCCTTTAAGCGGTCCCCAAATCTTATTCTGGAGATGCTTAAAAAATGCACCGAAATATTTTTGCTTTCAGGGGGGGTTTCAAAGCGGTTGAGCCGTATTCTTAAGAATGCGGCCCCGGCCCTTTAAAAAATTTGGAAGGCAGAAAAGCACCTTGTGGAATGGGGGAAATTTTTGGGCAGACCGCCTGGGGGGATGGCTCGGTCAGGGCTCACTGCACAAGAAATTCAGTTATTGGAGAACACTTCCCAAAAAAATTTAACAGATTTTCCTCTCAAAAAAAACAACAAATGTATCAATTTTGCTATCAACTGATTTTTTAATGAGAATAAAGCAAGAGGATGGTCATAGATGAAAAAAAAAAATTTTTCCCTTTAACTGTAAAATTCATAAAAAAAAATATTAAAAGTATAAATATAAAAGCCAAAAGGGGAAATTTTGTAAATTTTTCGTTTGTAAAGTTGCTTTGTTTTATCTTTGTTTTTATTACCCGCTTTTGCGGCCCCAAATGAAATACCTGTCATGTGTATGCCCGAAGGAAAAAGGGAGTATCCCTGTCCTAGAAGAAATTTATAAACCCCCCCTTTTTTTATGAGGGGGGGGATGCGAGAATATGAAAAAATAGAAAAAGGAATTTTTTTAAAAAATTTTTAATTTACTAAAAGGAAGCAAAAAAAAAAAAAATAATAAAACATAGTAAAATACACATTTACACTGATAACTTCATTTATGAATGTGTGGACCCAAAAGCGTCTTTTTTTTAACATGTCCTTTATTCTTTTGGGGCCAAAAAATTTGGCAACTCTTTTCAACAAAAAACCCAAGAGTGAAGAAATAGGGTGCAAATTAGGAAGCTTTTTTAAAAATCAGAAGTTAGAGTAAGCGATGTCAATTTAGGGAATGTTATGATAGAGCGTGATACAATTGTGGGAAATGACCCAACAAAGGTTATCCCCGGGGATAGAGCCATTGGTGAAGGTACATCATTCCTCGAGTAAAAAAAAAACTTCCATTAAGATTGGATCGGGGATTGGGTTAAAGGGAGGATTGCTATTTTAATATTAAAACCCCAATTTTGGGGTTAGCTTAGGCGAATTGTTAATGATAGTGGTCAGTTACGTTATTTCGATATTATTTATATTTTTTTTTATCGTAGATTCTCTCACATATATTATTTTATCTAATCGGAAGTTTAAAATTTCGATTAATAAAACAAATTAAGATCATGGAATCTTCGTTCTTTCGTTAATCCTACACCCTACCACGCTATAATAAAGGAGAAGGGCCCCCTGGGGGCGATATCACAAATGATGTACTGCAAAATGTTTTACAATTAATTTAAACACAAAGTTAAAAAAAGTTTTATAATTTCCCATGCCCCCGGGTCTTCATGTATAAAATTATTTAAAAAATTTAATATTATCTTGAAACTTTGTTTTATAAAAAAAGTCGTACTGTACCCGGTCAAAGTATTTAGTTTTAAAATTCAAAATTAATATTGTTGAGGAAGGGGGGGGCCCGGGGGAAAATTATGTTAAAAATTGTCCTATTTTTTGCTTTTTAAAATCACTCCCTTACATTTGCCCCCCACTGATATCAAAACTAAAACCGGTTTCCCCGCTATGGGGGCCATATTTTCTTCGTTCATTTTTGATTTGCACGTTTTTTTGAAATTTTATTATTTTCTAATTTTTTAAGCGATCAGTTTGTCCATGGTGTCATACTTTCATCGGGGTTTTCTTGAGGTGAAGGCGGGAAAATTTTTTATTGAAGGCTGGGTTTTTATTCTTGAAAATATTCGATAAACGTAATGGCGGGGAATGGGGAATTTTTTTGCTTTAAAAAAAAATGGAAAAAAAAATCCAAAAAACCAATATTATCTCCGTCAACATTGCAAAGTATTCACCCCTTTCTTTTTGGGAAATTTTTGCACCACACCCCCTCTTAACCTGTTTGAGAAAGTGGTACTGTGATCCCCCCCCTTCCCGGGCTGGGGTATCATCTCTTCCTCATCCACGCCCCGTTTGTGGGGATAAAATTGGGCCCCCCAAACCTTCCATAAAAAAAGCTGTTTATTTTTATCTCTTTTATATTAAGCAATAAACACAAGTCTTGAGGTAAATGAAAAATATCGACATAAATAAATTCTAGCAAATAGGCATAAATCCTAACACTATCTTTATGATAAATCATTTCATCGAATTTATATCTATAGCCGATTCTTAATAAACTTAGAGTCCGCTCTATCATTAAAAGTTCAATATTCTATAGCTTACCGATATTCCACGGCGAACACTGCCAATCTTTATATCTTCTATATAATGCTGTAATTCAACTTCATTCGGCAACTAAGCAACCTTTCTGGTTTCGAACCCACTTATATGGTTTTTTCTACTACTTCCTAAGACTTTCTAAGACCTCCTTAGACTTCTAAGACTCTCCTTAGCCTTCTCTAAGGCCTTTCTAGCCTCCTTCGCGAATACTAATGCTCCAATATATATAATCATTCCTAATCTGCATATCGTGTTTTCTTCTTGAGTTGATTGGAATGAAATGTCTTTCTGGTCCCAAAGATTCCCCAAGAGGATTTTGGGGAAAGGCGCGATAAAGCCCCATCATAGTACGAACATGAAATTTTTTTTGTAAGTATGAGAGGAAATCTTTTTAAATATATGAAACATTTTTCACAGCATGTAGAGGGTACTTATAAAAAGCAAACAATCTAGGTTTTTTTATGTTTCACAATTATAAAATAGTGCGAAAATATCAAAATGGAAAATTAAAAGAAAATTCTTCCATTTTCGCATTTCGTTAAGTATTATGCTTAGTTGTATGCAATAAAAAATTTAACTTATTTTGGAACATTTTTGGTAAAAAAAAAATAGACCGCTTAATTGTATTTTAAATGCACTTTTGTTATAATCAAAAGTAACAGACTGGAAAATATTTCCAGAAAGAAAGGACTTTCTTTAGAAATATAATTCTCTGCCAGGCAACGAGAGCAAAAATTATTTTACTTTTATGGTATTTAAACAAGATATGCTTTTTTATAACATGTTTTTTTAATGCGCATAAGAACACGCGTAAACCGTAAAGATAACCAAATTGTTTAACTAATTCACAAAAGCACCAATAAGATGGGACTCTTAGGAAAAGCACAAATAATCAGAAACTTTTAAAAACTTTTTCATTGCAAAAAGTAAAAACAATGTTGCTTGATCAGATGGAGTATTAGGACAGAAAAAAATTTATTTTAAACATATTTTTACTCATATTTGCTTTTGAGAAGATATGACGTAGTTTTTTCTTACAAATTATGATGTTTCTTCATTGAATTCAAGATATTACCAATTCTATTGAAATCCAATGTATTCAAACCAAAAATTATCTACTTACTTCCTTTTAATCAGTTAAATAAATATCCTTAAATATGACAGATTTTTTGCCCAAATGCGTATGTTATCTGATTTGAACTATTACTCTGTTCGAACATTTTACTTAAAATATTTAAATATGAGAAAGATAAGGAAATTATTTTAGCTACTTACTTTTTAAAGGGTGAAAGCAATCCATGAATGAAAAGAGCTGGATTTTCATAAATTCCTGTTGGTTCAGGTCATGAGGTTTTCGGGATTTTTGAGGGCTTTTAGTATAGCTGGTATATTCATCTTGAACTCGTGTTTGCCGTCAGCACCAATCTTCATTGGAATACGCATGTCTTCATTCTTTTTCTTCGGCATATTTCTCTAGGGGGAAAAAGAATTAAAAATGATATTTATACAATATTCAAACAAAGAAATTTTCTGTGTCAATGCAAAATACTCGGCAATGATTTGCATTTACATCTGAGAAATTTTAAATCAAACCAGTCTTTGGATTTCAAAATTACAAATTGAATAATTTTGATGAAATTAAAAATTTTTATGGATTTCCATTGCTTTATAAAATGAACTGAAGAATATAATGAAAAATACGTGTAGACTTTTATGAGATTAACTTTTTCATATATTATCAAAGGAAAAAAAGGGGTTATTAAAAATAAAACATTCTATAAAGGGTTAAATTCACGATAATTACGTGATAAATGCGATCATGTGTTCTCCAATGTATTCAAAACGGAAATTAGACTTGTACTTGTTCCTCTGCTTATAAAATTTAGATAAAGTTTCAAATTTCATAATTGCGTAAAGATAACATTCTTCAAAATGTTTTTCAAAAATTTAAAAAAAATCCCTTATGTTACACTTGCTTTTTTAAATCAAGTGCACTTTGTTTATCTATGTATGTTGCTGTGATTATTTACAAATAGGTACTCTTTAAAAAGAAAGCTTCCGCAAAAAAAGCTGAAATTGGCAACAGCAAAGGCCATGAACTGATTAGCTGGAAACATTTAATTAAAGTTATCAGGTGACAATGACGTCACATGAATTTAATCCATCGTAATAAATCATTTATAAAGAGTACTTAACAATGTGCGAATTTAGAAATCTTTAGCCTACTTTCAAGAAAACTTTAAATATCCTAAGATAATCATAATATTTTTCTAAGCGCTGTCTAGAATTCAGAAATGACTACAATATGAATTCTAAGACTCATAATACAATAGGATTTTTTAAGAAATATCATACTAAACAGTGTTACACTTACCAAATTTATCTCGAAATATCATAGAAAAATTTTAAAGAATATTGTCTTCTCGATGAAAACTAAACATAGGGTACTAATTTAATAACAGAGCATTTTTTTTTATATTTATGGAGGTATAAGAGAACAGGTTTTATTTACCAGCATTTTGCTTAGCTATATTTGGGCTGTTAGGACTTCTTTCAATTTTCGATATGAATTGGACAACATGCTAACTAATTTACTATAAGCAATATATAGGACTTAAGAAAGAAAAAATTAAATCATGAAAATCTTAACAACAAATAATTTTCATATCTGGTTTGAAATTTTAATTTTTAACTAATTTTCACCTAATATTTTCGTTTTATTCCATGATATACTTTATGCAGACAAAAATTTAAATCATTGTTTTATTCAATTTATTCAATTCCTACTATTAGTCACGTTCTCCCTATATATATATTATTATATATATATCATACATATATATCCCAACCATATATATATATATATAATACATATATACATATATATATATATATATATATAATAAAATATATATATATATACATAATAATATATATATATATATATATATATATATATATATATATATATATATATATATATATATATATATGTATGTATGTATATATATATATATATATATCTTGTTCAAAATTTCAATCGTTAATAAAATACTTTTTATTCATCCTCTCAAGTTCTAATACACTTTTTTGAACTTGTAGTGGATGACACTTGATGTTAATACAGGTTTTTCAAATATTAAATCATTAATTTTATTTTATTTTTTAATTTTAAATTTATTCTGCGTTATTTCTGACGAAGTTAGATTTATCTGCAACAGATGGCTCCAATATGCTTTTCTAACAAAGTAGGAATTGACTTACAACTTTTTTTTATACTACTCGATTTTTAATAATGTTGCAATTCGAAGCAACATGAGGGCTATTGGCAACATACCTCGTAATTCTGAACCTAAATCAAGTGACGAAGACTAGACCTGAGTTGACACCCCTACTTTCCACACTTCCACTATTGCCAATGTGAAGGCTTTGAGTCTCGACAAATGTAAAATGTATCAGATCTTCTATATAATGAATCTTCAGGAGCACTGGGACACGAAACTACGACTTGACAGATATTTTTAAAAAAAACACGAATTCGCAACCATGACCTTCCGGATATTGGGAACACAAGAAAAATCCGGAGCAGAAAAATTTCATTAGTTAGATGTTTATTTCCATTTGCAAAATGCTAAAGGAAAATTAAATGAGCTTTTTATCTTATAATTATATGAACTAAAATATACAAAAATTAAATTTTTGTGAAGCCCTTGCAGGTCTCCAATGGAGGACCAACTTCCTGTTAAGTAACCAGTTTATTTCCCTACGGTCATTTAGTTTCCCGAGGGAAGGTATTTGGTGCTTGTTTGGTAGCACTCAATTAATAGTCAACGTGATTTCAAATTATTAAGTTTCAAAAAATTCATAAGCCTATCTATTCATATCATACATTTATTATGCATGTCTATTCGACGCAGTCAGAATAGCAAGTGGTAATAGTTTTACAAAAATGCCCCGTTTTTACAAAAAATACAGTTTTGTTTACAGTTAATAATATATACTATCAACAGAGGTAAAAAAAAGTAAAAATACAAAAACTGAAATATAAATTGCGATAATCACTTTAAAAATTAACAATAATTAAATGAATTTAAATAAGATAAATTTAAAATTTATTATTTAAGTTTAACATTTGTTATTTATTCAAATAGAATTAATTTGGTTCTCTAAAACCATGCCAAGCATATTTCACTTACTCTGAAACAGCTTGACAGCTGCAGCCATCTAGTGGCACAAAAAATAATGAATAATTGTTGTCCTCACAAAAGTATTCTGAACAAGACAATGCCGATACATTAATTTTGGGGCAAGCAAGGACGTCTTAATGCATGGGCCAGCTGGGCCCGGTTCCAGGACCTCGTTTCGTTATCGACTTAATGGTCAACTATTATACCCGTACATATACTCCGAAAAACAAGGAATTTCAAATTGCATGTCAAGTGGCAAAAGTGGTAAGTCTGTATTATTATGTGATTACCATTGTCCATATCTTGGCCTAAGTGTTATACCATAAACACTCATTCAACTCATTGAGTCAAAATGTGGACATCGGTGGAGCCGGTTTGTGCCTATATTTGTGAAATTGTGAGTCGAGCACATTTATTTGTTTCAAATTACCGTTTGTACGAGTTTTTAACAATTCATGCTATATACTGTCTACTTTTAAAGATCTCAGGTAGGGCCTACTTTTGCATAGGGGCCAAGGGCCTAAAAAAATGTTGGGATTTCTCTGGCCCCAAGGCCTCAAAAAGTCAAGACGTCCCGGAGGGGGGGGGAAGTCAACCTTTGATCTTATTTTGCTCAAGGGTTGTGAGAAACTGGAAAAGTTCTCCCACCAATTTCCGACTTCAAAATCACCCCCACGAGGAGGAATAAGAGACCATTGGCAGACAATTTACAGTTATGTCCGACAGGGAAATCCTTCTGTATAAAGTATCTTTCTTTGAAGGCGTGACATACAGAGACACAAAAAGGAAAAACCAGAGACTCGCTTATGGACATGACCTTGACCACCTACATCGCACGCTTAAGACCAAACACCGCTCAATATCGTCTTGAACACCTTTAAGTAGCCTTCCCACAAATGACTAGCGCTGTCATACCAGAGGAAAGGGGTGGCAAACCTTTATGGATCAACGTGCCATTTTTAAGAGAAATGTTTAATGCGGTACAGAGGTGCCTTCAAATAGTTTTGACTTCTGATTATTGAGAAAATAATAAAACTAATCACTAACAACTCAAAACTGTTTATTTACTACGAAAAATACATTTTGTATTTTATAGTAATAAATGTTTCAGTAAAACGTGTAACTCAAATTAAAGTAACATTAATGTGACTTCTGTTGTTGCAGATTAGATGACAAATGACTTACATTAGGATTGTAAGATGTTACTTTTCACAGAATGCATGCTAAATAGAAGTCATTTGCAGAACGGTTTCTAAGCGAGTCTAATGTTATTCATCTCTGAAAATAAGGACCCATAAGCATAGGTAGATGAAAATATGGTTAAAATGGCATAAACCAGCTTCTTCAAATAGTTAAATGGGTATGTGGAATCAAATCCCCGCCACCCCGCGACCGATCACTTGCTTTCGTTCGTAATACTTTATGGTGAACTTTGTTATTTTGAACGGTGGAGTGCACAAAATATTGTGTCACGTGCCATCAATGGCTCGCCATCCCTGCCATAGGACAACCACGACACTGGCCATCTGTTATGTACTAATTAACATTCTCTTTTTGAAGTTGTGTATTAATAAGAGATTTAATTACTCTATATATCATT
The DNA here is from genome assembly GCA_019973955.1 of Trichonephila inaurata madagascariensis. Lineage (NCBI taxonomy): Eukaryota > Metazoa > Arthropoda > Arachnida > Araneae > Nephilidae > Trichonephila > Trichonephila inaurata. Next base: position 19,715 of record BMAV01003567.1, read on the forward strand.
ATTATATTTCATTTATACTGAATAACTTACATTATACACGCGAGATTCATTTCAGTAACTATGAATACGCATCAAACAATTCTGTCAATGCCATTTTTATTGGCTGCCTTCCGGCAACATTTGATTCACGGTGAAATAAAGGTAAAATCGATGTATCCTTAACAAAAATGATGAAGTATAAAAGTGATAAGCCAAGATAAAGTCAGGTATAAAGTGATTCTTACAATTGTTATAGAAACAGCATGAGGAAATTCTACCCGATTGTCAATGTTGAAAGATAAGAATCTTTTTTTAGTCGAATGAAGCGACAAATATCTAAGCAGTTTCCTGTGTCGTAATTCTACTTTCAATAAATGTAATGATTGAGTGTTTGATTTTATGAGATATAAAAAAACCTTTTTAAAAATTGTATAAAAAAAATCTTTAAAAAAACATGTTTTGTTTTAAGGGGGGTTAGAGGGTTTTTTAAACAGCTGAAAGAAAGAAAATGACATGAGGGTGGTGAAACACCAGACATCTCAAATATGACGTAAAGTGAATGGAACATTGTAAGAAAGACTCTCAAGGGTACTCTCACCGAACAATAAATGCCTATGCGTCAAACGATTGTAATGGGCTTCACATTGTTCAGCTTATTGTCAGTCTGCAAAACTCCAATGTTCATGCTTTGTCGTTTTAGTATGACTCAGGATTAATTGTTTAACCCTTTCACGACTAGCAGATTCTGATTCTGAGAGGTAGTATGAGGTGTGAGAGTTTAGTTTTAGAACTCATAGCTCCAAAATAAAGTCGCTATTTACTGAAAAAAGCGTCGAAATTAATTTAGATGGTGATATCAGCAACAACATTACTCCTGGACGTGTGCAGACAATACCGCCATTATAAACGTTGTGAAATATCTTGCACAAGTCAGCATAATGTGATTAATGATTTAAAAATGGCTTTCCAAAACTATTGTGATTTTTGAAATATAAAGAAAAATGTACAATTTAATATTCATAGCCAGCATGTCATGAGTTCGAGACCTTACGCCACGGAAGATACACCGTGTAGAGGGTCTGATGCATGTCAAATCAGTCGAGGTGTGACGGGGCTTTACGTGATTTTCTATTAATCCTCTTGGGGAATCTTTGGGGCCAGTAATTGAGTTATTTCACAGCCATTCCTCTCAAGAAGAAACCTTGATATGCAGATTAGCTAGTACATATATAGTGGAAGTGTAGTGATTGAAGAAAGAGGGGAAAAAGAAGCTGAGTTACTGAACGCAGTGCTGTTACGGTAAGGATCGGAATTTAGACTCGTGATTATAAGACGGGCTTTAGCTATTCAAATAAATTAAGGAAATTAGGATTCTTAATATAACTTTGAGTAAAGTTAAGTTATCAGGATTTCATGCGCTTATTCACATAGGGTTTTGAGCTATCGTTATACCTCACTCTAGATTTTCCCTCTATAGTAGGCTTGTCTTAGATTATTAAATTTGGTAATTAGAAATTGGATTTCTCATAACTAGTTTGGATCATCAATCTTTACCCCCTACAGATTTAGGTCGAGTAGATGAAGAGATGGTTTCCCCAGGCGAGAGGCCATAACTGAAGGTCAATGTCCTCCCTTTCGGAGTTTGAAAAGTGTTATCAAGTGTCGCCTTCGTCACTTGACCATAGTTTAAAATTACCAGGTCCGTCACCAATAATCCTCGTGCTGTGTTATAGTGTGGAGTTAAACTTATATACTCGTATATGAACTTCATATTAATAGACTAACCGCGGATCCGTTATAATGGCTAGTAACGTTGACTGCTGCGCCGTTGGGCTTGTAGCTCGAATCCCGGAGAAGGCAGGGTTTTTTTTAAATGCATAGTGCCTTTGCGCCATGGAGATACTCCAACAACATATTAATAGTCTGAATGATATTGACCGAAAAATGGAAAAATACTACTCATAAAATCTCTTAGAAGTTACCATAGACAAAAAAAAACTTCAAAATGCTTAAACCTTAACACGTAAAAAATAAACTATAGCTCGACATTGAATTATAGTTTCTACGAGCTGCAATAAATCAAAAATTTTATGCATGTGGATGATCAACAAGAAATGCAGATTATAACATAATTCGATGTTTTTTATTTGATGCACGCGCAAACTAAGTATTAAAAGATCTAAATCGTTAAAAATACCAGAATAAACTTTTTATGAATGAATTGAAGAAAAAAAAAACTTGTGAGGTTTCAAAAAATAAGAACTTAATGATGCAAGCGGATTTTTCTCTTTATAAAAAAATTGGTTATGGTTTTTTCAAACCCTCATAAATGCCCTACTTTCCAAAGAAAGAATGACAAGCTCCTGAGGGGGTAGTTAGAATATCATGTGGAAATCTATTTTTTATCATTAATCATCAACATATATATCATGACACCTATAGAAAAATGCACGTAGTTGCTTGATAAATGACGCTACAAAATAAATAATAATAGATAACAACAGGTGAGGAAATATGAACAAAAACTGCTGAGGTCACATCTGTAGTGTCTCCTTGTTCCAATTTTAACAGTAGTATAACAACCCTTCCCTAATATAAAAGTACTTAAATCATTTCACAATGAATAATGCACCCAGAGTCTACTGCGTCTGAACATTTCCTCATTCTCTTATTCTTGTGGTTCGTGTTTCATGATTATAAATAATAAACTGAAATAGATAAAAAAAATATTTTGAATGCGAAAGGAACTTATTTGATTATTCAATGTCTGCATACAGTTTTAATGTCTAACCTAAACAATTATTTTAGACATTAAGGTATACAGTCGGACCTCTACATAACGAAGTCGCTAAATCCGAAAAGAAGTTCGTTATATGGAAAATTCATTGCATACAGGTTCATCTTTCAATTTTCTTTATAAACCACATGAAACAAATTTTAAA